>SFCI01000708.1:0-16261 GCA_004681135.1 Hericium alpestre | reverse complement strand
GAGAAGCTCGCGGGTGAGCGGCCGGTGATTTCAGGGCCGTTTCCGCTGGCGCGCGCGGCGTCGATGCGGGATATGAAGGGGAACGTGTCGAGCGAGAAGCTCGCGGCACGGAGCCAGCGCGAGCGCAGTGGGAGTCTGAAGGAGCGCGAGCGGGAGAAGGTGGGGAGTCCTGTGAAGAAGGGCGGGATGCTGCGGACGTTCTGGGGCCGCCTGCATGTGGGCGTGTCATAGCCAGGGGCGCGGCGCTTGATGTGAGTCTTTGCTCTTTTTCAGTGTTGGTGATGATGAGGCCAACGGTCGTGTGCAGGTGCGCGCTTCTGGTTGGCGATGACCGACGGCGGTCGGTCGATTATGCGCATCACTCACGGAGACTGTGTCTCCCTCACGCCACGCGATTGGGCGCGCTGGTTATGTTCCCGAGAAGGACCCTCGAGCATGGATCATGGGACATTGAAGACTGGTGCGGAGCGCGCGGCTGCCTCTCCTTCGGCGGGTACGAGTTATGAACTAGTCCGCATTGCCTCTGCGGACCGGATGGACTATGGGCGTTATGGACCTTATGGAAACATTATGCTGGAATCATGGAAGACGCTGTATGCAGAGTTCGTTTAGCGGAAGGTGCTGGGAAGCATGTGCTGGGTAGAAGTAGTACTGTTGTACAGACTCCGTCGATCGGGTACGATCGGGTACATTACCCTTCATGCAATTCACGATCTTTACGACCTTTTTCGGACTCCCCGTCTGCGCTATATCTGCCTTGCAGGAATGGTCTGGCTGCCACCCTCCCGAGCGGCGTCATCACGAGAACAGACAGGGGTGTGTGGACTATATGAGTGGGCGTAGACGGGTAACACGACATGTGCGGTACGACAGGTAGATGAGTATGTGGAATAAACTGTGTGGGCACAGTCGGTAGGTAAGTACAACTGAGTGCTGAAGGGGGAGGTTACGACTCGGAGGCAACACGCTGCTTCTCGGCGGCCCAGCGTGCGCGGATGAGGGACGCACCGTCTGCACGGCCGTGCATGACGGGCGGGAGCTGGAGGCGCATGGCTTCGAGGTGAGGCGGCAGGAGGGCGTCGTTGCGGATGACCTAGTGGCGTCATAATGGTAAGTATGTGGTGGTGAAGGGGAGAAAGAGCACGTACAGAGCCGATGGCGAGGAAGAAGGAGAAGGTCGCTGCACTGCTCAGCATGTACTGCGAGAGCGTGGCGAGGAAGCCGCGGGGGCCTGCTCCACCGCTATAGGTCGTGACAGCGTCAGTTGTGCTGGCTTCAGGGGCAGGTGGGTGATGCGTACCGCAAGATGCTGTATGAGCCGAAGATGAAGCCAATGGTGAGGCCTACGCCTCCGCCCATAAGGGCGCCCATCCTGCAATTCGTTCATGGTGAGCATGCTGTGGTGGAATCACACGAACAAGATGTTTCCGTACTTCACTGGAAGAAAATTTGGGGTCAGTCAATCTCTTAGAATAAGTTCCGGAAGTAGACGTACTTTTATCCCATACGGAGGGGCCTTGGCCGTGGACTTGGGGAGCGGGGGGCATCGTTGTCGTCGTTTCGAGCGCAAAGCACTGTCGACCCTAACCCCGACCATCCGCCCCTGCTGTCTTCGTGCCGCGCGCCAATTTGGTGTTTGAGCAGGGCGCGGGTTGCCGGATCATAGAGCCCTCGGGCATGCTCATCGGTGCTTGTCAATGTGAAGCAACGTCGAGGACATGGACACCTCGGAATCTGAGGCGAGTCTTGTGCGGAGGGTGCAGAACCTGACGTTTCCCGCTGCTCAGCAGGCGCAGATTAGTGAGTCGTGTTGCAGGGGTGTTACTTGTCGGAAGAGCTAATTGCGGCGGCACTAGTTCGGGCGCACCAAAGGGACTTGATTCATGTCGCCTCATTGAGGGAGCAAGCGGATAATATTCTGCGGTCATGGCTAGGTGCGTAGTATTTACAGATTCCGAGAGGCTGAAAAGTTGAACGCCATGCAGGATCGCGCTGGTTGACGCGCTATGACAAGGAGGTAGAACTCCTCGCGAAACTTGTGTACTACGGACTCACTACAGGACGGGGTACGTATGAACCCCACATGGTTCCCATCTGATGATCTGAGGGTACTCTTACAGTGATACAATCCCTCGGAGAAGAGTACACCGACATATGGCCGCACCCCGGCCGCTCTCGTTCGCGACCTGTCCAAGCAGGCCTCATCCTGCTGCCTACGCTTCCGTCATACCTCCTGGCACGCATCGGACCATATCTTTCTGGACGCAACCCTTGCCTGAATAAGGTGTTGAAGGGCCTTGCTAATGTCCTCGAGGTCGCGAGTGAGGTCAATCTTGCCGTGTTTTATTTGCGGGGGACGTACTACGACTTAATCAGACGGCTACTTGGAGTGCGACATGTAGGCCTTCCCTTTGCCATGCTTCTGTTGAATCGTTGATGGTAAGGGTACATCATAGATATCTGGGACACCCGAGAACCCTAATATGCGACCACCGTCGTACTCGCTGCTGGGCGTCCTTATCCTACTACGGCTATTACACCGCCTCGTGACCTTCATCCGCTCCCGAATGGCCAAAGAGCCATCCTCCTCGAAGGCGTCTGAAAAGAGCCCAGATGGTTACTTCAAGGAGGAGCCCACGATCGATGGACGACCCGTTTCGTCCCTGCTCGACGTGCCCGACCCGGAGTCCGCGCCCGCACTGCCCGCAGAAGAGGATCCACTGACCGTGCTCGATATCGCGCGCATCCCCGCGGAGGTGCGTGCGGGGCGTACATGCACGCTGTGTCTTGAAGAGCGCACGGCGAGCTGCGCGACGGAGTGTGGACACCTATTCTGTTGGAGCTGCGTGTATGGGTGGGGGCGCGAGAAGGTGAGCTGCAGCGATTTATCTATCACAGGTTGATACTGATCAAGCCCAAACGTTCATCTGGACAGCCGGAGTGCCCGCTATGTAGACAGTCGCTGGAGCTGACGCGCTTGTTGCCGATCTATAATCTATGACCTCTGTACACTACTCATTCACGCATGCAGTCTGATTCAATCTGAGCAATTATACATTAGGCAGAGACACAATTTTACAAGACAGATCGTGAGACGGAAAAGGGATCCTGATTGCGAGTAGACTATTCTACGATTTGCTGGATGAGGGTGATATTGTCCCCTTTTAGCATGATGCGTCCTGGAATGAAGTCCATGAGGGTAGTTGCGAGTGAAACTGGGAAAGAGTAGTCGTACCAAGCTCTTTCCGTGGTTGGGCCTCCTTGACGAATACCTCGGCAGCCTCGTCAATGACCAGGTTCATGAACTCGTCGAAGCCCTGTATAACACGCGTCAGTACAGTTGCTTTCATTCGTGTACAGAAACAAAAGGAGATAGTGGGCGGCAAGAAAGGCGCGGGAATTCGCGCCCGTCGGCAGTGCAAGTGTCATCGCGTCTTGGGTGCGAGACACGGTTCAATGAAGGGAGTGCGCGGACGGAGAGAGGGACGCACGATGATTCGGCCTTCTATCCGCATCTCGATGTTGTCGTACAACCAGATGACAACTTTTTGTCGCTGTGAAGGAATGTAAGTTCATAATACATCTAGTGAAATTAGAAGGTGCGCACCTGCTGCAGGTTTTTGAAGATTACATTCTGCAGAAGATGGCGCAGTCGGTTAATGCACGAAAACACAAGTAATGCCGCAGGACTCACGATGGGCTGAACCATCACACGTTGCTGACGATGCGACATATTGGGCTGTTTTTGTGGTGTACAAGGCTATGAACAGCGGTGGGTTCTGTCGACAGACAACGGAGAGGGGACGAACTGGCGGTCGATGTCGATGCCGATGTCGAGAATTTGAAACAACGAGGACGGGACGAAGAGGGTTAGGGTTCAATTTCGGTGCTTGCCGAGGGCAACGACAGAAAGGTTTCGTCTCGAACGCGTGTTGCAGCCATCCACACGCGCCGCTAGAACATGGAGGTCAGTCTCGACATGTCGGGCATCGTGTCTGTACTGACCAAGCCGTGGCATGTCTGTGATGTAGGTTCTGACAGGCGGCAACTCGTCTACCGCTCAGGCGGTGACGTTCATCACATTCGTGCAGGACCTCAAGCGCAAGACCAAGACATGGGGGCCTATGATTGAGCTCTGTGCCTCCGGAGAGAAGACACTAGAACGATTCCGATACCAATTTCCTGATGATTGGCTATATAGCGACCAGCTTCGTGGAGAATGGAGTGCATACAATGAGATATTGAAGCGGAAGAATGATTCGATCCAGGAGCAGCTTGGTGCGTGCCTTCCTCCCAGAATGATTTCACTTGCGCCTTCCTGACTGATTGCCTATCTGTCATGAACTACTAGCTGGACTGCAGCTGAAGATTGTAGCGGAGGACAAGATCGTCGAGAACAAGATCAACGATATTCTCGCAGAATGGGAGCAGACGCGGCCCGTGCAGGGCAACATGCGCGCCGATACGGCAATGAACACAATCAATGTCTTCGAGGGCAAGCTCAACCGCGTGCAGGAGGAATACGACCTCGTCTGCCGCGCGAAGGAGGCGCTCGACCTCGAGCTCAGCCGGCACCAGCGCCTCGACCCCGTGTTCGAGGAGCTGCGCGACCTCAAGGCTGTCTGGACGGCGCTCTCGGGCATATGGAGCCAGATTGGCGAGCTGCGTGAGCTAGCGTGGGCGACAGTGCAGCCGCGCAAGCTGAGGAGCCAGATCGACGGGCTGCTGACCAGCACGAAGGACATGCCGACGCGGATGCGCCAGTACGCGGCATTTGAGTATGTGCAGGATCAGTTGAGGGGGCTGTTGAAATCGAACTCGCTGGTTGGCGAGCTGAAGAGCGAGGCGCTGAAGGATAGGCACTGGAAGCAGCTGTTCAAAGTGCTGAGGATGGCGTCACAGCCAAGTCTGACATTGTGAGTTACCGTGTGGCTCTGCTGGGTGGCTTTTATTGATCACAGACAGAATGACGTTGGGCACCGTCTATGATCTCGACCTCAAGAAGAACGAGAGTCTGATCAAGGAGGTGATCATCCAGGCTCAAGGAGAGGTAAGAAGCTTCTACATCATCCTTGCTCTACTTCTAAACTTTATGCAGATGGCACTCGAAGAGTATATCAGGCAGGTCAAGGAGACGTGGACAAATTACACCTTGGACTTGGTCAACTACCAGAACAAATGCCGTCTTATTCGGTAAGTAATGAGCTTTCGACTACTAGGTTGTCAGGTTCTCATATATTACACAGAGGCTGGGATGATTTGTTCAACAAGTGTAGCGAGAACTTGAACTCCCTTATGGCCATGAAGCTTTCTCCGTATTATAAAGGTTCGTATATGCGAGTATATATTTTAGAATATCTGCTCACGCATATTTTATTGTAGTCTTCGAGGAAGAGGTACCGTTCCCTTTATTTTGGATTCTAATGTCCTTATCTCACGCTTCAAAAGGCAAGCTCCTGGGAGGAGAAGTTGAACCGAATTCACGTCCTGTTCGGTGCGTCCAACCCACCTTTCGTAAAAGACTCATTCTGACAAGGCATTAGACGTTTGGATCGACGTTCAGCGTCAATGGGTCTACCTCGAGGGTATATTCTCAGGTAGTGCTGATATCAAGCATCTGTTGCCCGTCGAGAGTGCGCGCTTCCAGAACATCAACACCGAGTTCCTAGCAGTCATGAAGAAAGTCTACAAGTCGCCATTCGTTCTCGACGTCATGAACATCCAAATGATACAAAAGAGCCTCGAGCGACTGGCAGACCTGCTCAACAAGATCCAGAAGGCCCTCGGAGAGTACCTTGAGCGCGAGCGCTCATCATTCCCTCGCTTCTACTTCGTCGGTGACGAAGACTTGCTGGAGATCATTGGTAACAGCAAGGACATCCTGCGCATCATGAAGCACCTGAAGAAGATGTTCGCGGGTATCTCCACCGTCATGCTTGACGAAGACTTGACACAGATTCAGGGCATGGCGTCGCGCGAGGGAGAAGAGGTGCCATTCAAGGAGCCCATCTTGCTCAAGGACTTCCCGAAGATCAACGATTGGCTTGCGAAGATCGAGTCGTCGATGAGGTCGTCCCTCGCACAACTCCTCTGCGACGGTGTTGAGGAGCTACAGACGTTCTATGGTTTGGGCACGTCGCTGTCTATGGAAACGTTCATCGGATGGGTGGAGAAGTTCCCTGCTCAGCTGGTAACGCTGGCCATTCAGGTTGCATGGACAGCCTCTATCGAAGCCGCGTTTGAAGCTTCCGAATCGCTCGAAGGACCGCTCGACACGATCCGACAAAGCCTTGACCTGCTCGCCGATGTAGTGTTGACAGAGCTGAGCCCCGTCACGCGCCACAAGTGCGAGCACCTCATCACGGAGATCGTGCACCAGCGCGACGTCACACGACAACTCATTCAGCAGAAGGCAACCGACAACAAGACGTTCGCATGGCTCTACCAGATGCGCTTTTATCTCGACCGTACCGTCGAGGACCCGCTCGACCGCCTCGGCATCCGCGTTGCGGACGCGACGTTCCCCTACGGCTGGGAATACCTCGGCGTGCCCGACCGCCTCGTGCAGACGCCGCTCACGGACCGGTGCTACCTCACGCTCACGCAGGCTCTGGACAACCAGCTTGGTGGTGCACCCTTCGGGCCGGCAGGAACAGGAAAGACGGAGTCAGTCAAGGCGCTCGGCGTGCAGCTCGGGCGGTTCGTGCTCGTGTTCTGCTGCGACGAAACGTTTGACTTCCAAGCCATGGGTCGTATTTTCGTGGGATTGTGTCAGGTCGGCGCGTGGGGATGCTTCGACGAGTTCAACAGGTTGGAGGAGAGGATGATGAGTGCGGTCAGTCAGCAGGTGCAGAGTATCCAGCAGGGTTTGGCCGCGCTGGTCAAGAATCCGAATGCGGAGATTGAGCTGGTCGGGAAGAACTTGAAGATCAACAAGAACATTGGTATGTTGACTTCTTGCGCTTCGTGGTATTCATGACTGACTCGCTTTCCACGGGAAGGAATCTTCATTACGACCAATCCGAATTACGCTGGTCGCTCTCAGCTGCCACCTAACTTAACCAAGCTGTTCAGGCCGTAAGTGCATCTTTGCTCCGTCAGAAATCCCGTTGGTGAACCATTTCCTTCAGCATGGCCATGACGCGCCCCGACCGAGAACTGATTGCCCAAGTCATGCTGTTCTCTCAAGGCTTCCGTACCGCAGAGTCTCTCGCATCGAAGATCGTTCCGTTCTTCAACCTGTGCGATGAACAGCTTTCACCCCAGCCGCATTACGATTTCGGTCTGCGTGCTCTCAAGGCTGTGCTTGCCAGTGCTGGTATTCTCAAGCGTGAGCGTCTGGCGATTGCTCGTTCATCCGGAGAAGACGTGGATATTGGAGACCTATCGAATGACATCGCAGAGCAAGTCATTGTCATTCAGAGTGTCACCGAGACCATTGTGCCGAAGTTGGTGGCAGATGATGTACCGCTGTTGACGAAGTAAGAATCCAACATACTCACTTGCTGACACATCCTAACATGCTGTTCCAGCCTCCTGGCCGATGTGTTCCCTGGGACGGATTATGTACCTGTTGACCTCGACGCGTTGCGGGAGCAGATTTTCAAGGTTTGCAAGGAGCGCCGCCTCGTCGAAGGCGAGCGTTGGGTGTCAAAAATCCTGCAACTCTACCAGATTCAGAAGATCCAGCACGGTCTCATGATGGTCGGCCCCTCTGGCAGTGGCAAGACCAACGCATGGCAAGTTCTGCTTGCGGCACTTGAGCGACTCGACGGCGTCGAGGGTGTATCATATGTCATCGACCCGAAGGCCATGCACAAGGACGCGTTGTATGGTACACTTGACCCGACGACCCGCGAGTGGAACGATGGCCTCTTCACGCATGTACTGCGAAAGATTGTGGACGATGTTCGTGGTGAGAGTGGCAAGCGGCACTGGATCATTTTCGACGGTGATGTCGATCCGGAATGGGTGGAGAACTTGAACAGGTTAGTTCTTCGTTGCAAATGTCAACACAATGCTCATCTCCTCTTTCCTAGTGTGCTTGACGACAACAAACTTCTCACGCTACCCAACGGTGAACGTCTCAATCTCCCTCCGAATGTCAGGATCATGTTTGAAGTCGAGCACCTGCGTTACGCTACTCTTGCTACTGTCAGTCGCTGCGGTATGATCTGGTTCAGCGAAGATGTAGTGGAGCCGCAGATGGTGTTCAGGCAATATTTGGACGCCCTTGCGTCGGTTCCGCTGGACGCCGAAGACGACGATGCGCTGGAGCTTCCTGGTAGACGCGTCGATGACCTTAATTCTGATGCGCAGAACGCCAACCTCAGCACACAGAAGATGATCGCCAACATGCTCGAACGCTACTTCGGGGAGGGCGAACTTGTCAGCTCTGCCCTGGAGTATGCCTCTTCCATCGAGCACATCATGGACTTCACGACGACGCGTGCCCTCAATACACTCTTCTCGCTTATCAACAAGACGGTCCGTAACGTTCTCGAGTATAACGTTCAGCACTCGGACTTCCCACTTCCACCTGAACGCATCGAGCAGTACGTTACCAAACGTCTGCTCGTCAGTATCATCTGGGCCTTTTCGGGCGATGCCAAGCTGGACCTGCGTGCCGAGCTCGTGACTATCTTCGCAACCAGACCGGAATCGATCTTCCTCCGATGATGCCAGGAAGCTCCCTCATCGACTTCGATGTGCAAGTTGCAAACGGAGAATGGGCCGCATGGGCTGCACGCGTCCCGCAGATCGAGATTGAAGCGCAGGCTGTGACGGCCTCTGACGTCGTCGTCCCGACGATGGATACCGTGCGACATGAGGAAGTTTTGTACTCATGGCTCTCGGAGCACAAGCCTCTCATGCTCTGTGGTCCTCCTGGTTCCGGCAAGACTATGACTCTCTTCAGCGCGCTCAGGAAGTTACCAGACATGGAAGTCGTGGGCCTGAACTTTTCTAGTGCGACTACTCCCGAGCTTATCCTCAAGACGTTCGAACAGTACTGCGAGTACCGCAAGACGCCGAACGGTGTCATTCTTGCTCCTGTCCAACTTGGTCGCTGGCTTGTAGTATTCTGCGACGAGATCAATTTGCCTGCGGCCGATAAGTACGGCACGCAGCGAGTCATTTCATTCATTCGGCAGCTCGTCGAGTCGGGTGGTTACTGGCGTACTACCGATATGGCCTGGGTCAAACTCGAGAGGATCCAATTCGTCGGCGCCTGCAACCCGCCAACAGATCCTGGTCGTGTTCCCCTCAGCCACAGGTTCTTACGTCATGCACCATTGGTCATGGTCGACTACCCCGGTGAAGTATCGCTCAAACAGATCTACGGCACCTACAACAGGGCGCTTCTCAAGGTCGTTCCGAATTTGCGTGCCTATGCCGAGCCACTCACAGACGCTATGGTTGCGTTCTACCTGGCGTCGCAGAAGAGATTCACTACTGATGTTCAAGCCCACTACGTGTACAGTCCTCGTGAGCTGACACGTTGGGTGCGTGGTATCTACGAGGCCATCCGTCCGCTTGAGATACTGTCCGTCGAAGGCCTTGTCCGTATCTGGGCGCATGAAGCCCTGCGTCTCTTCCAAGATCGATTGGTCGCTGAGGACGAAAGGCAGTGGACCGACGAGAATATCGACATGACTGCGATGGAGCACTTCCCTACTATCAACAAAGATGAGGCGCTGACACGGCCCATCCTGTTCTCCAACTGGACCTCGAAGAATTACATCCCAGTCGATCGGGAGATCTTGCGAGAATACACGAAGGCTCGGTTGCGTGTCTTCTACGAGGAAGAGCTGGACGTCCCACTTGTGCTCTTCAACGATGTCCTGGATCACGTCCTTCGTATCGACCGTGTCTTCCGTCAAATCCAGGGCCATCTCTTGTTGATTGGTGTCAGCGGTAGTGGAAAGGTGAGAAAAGCCAGGCATATCTTGTGAATATAGTAGTACTGACTTGTCTACTAGACGACATTGTCGCGTTTCGTCGCCTGGATGAACGGTCTCAGTATCTTCCAGATCAAGGTGTCTAACAAGTATACAGGCGACGACTTTGATGAAGATCTTCGTGTTGTCTTGCGGCGTGCAGGTACCAAGGGAGAGAAGATCTGCTTTATCATGGACGAGTCTAACGTCCTGGACTCCGGATTCCTGGAGCGCATGAATACCCTGCTGGCCAACGCTGAAGTTCCTGGTCTGTTCGAAGGTGATGAGCATTCGGCTTTGATGACGGCTTGCAAAGAGGGATCGCAACGTGATGGGCTCATGCTAGATTCTCATGAGGAACTGTACCGTTGGTTCACCCAGCAGGTCGCCAAGAATTTGCACGTCGTCTTCACGATGAATCCCCCAGAAAACGGTCTGGCATCACGCGCTGCCACCTCCCCCGCCTTGTTCAATCGTTGTGTTCTTGACTGGTTCGGGGACTGGTCCGACCAAGCATTCTATCAAGTCGGCATGGAGTTTACGCACACATTAGATCTGGATCTTTCGACATACTCACCTCCGGCGAACTTCCCCATTGCGTATCGCGAACTGTCCCTGCCACCGATCCACCGGACGGCCGTTGTCAATGGCCTGGTTCATGTCCATCTTTCCATGTATCAAATTAACCAGAGGCTCAGTCGTCGCCAAGGGCGCTATAACTACGTCACCCCTCGCCATTATTTGGACTTGTAAGTTGGGCATTTTCATCTATTGGCTGCATCTCATATTTTATCTAGCATCAACCACTATGTCCGACTCTATAACGAGAAGCGTGACGAATTGGAAGAGCAACAGCGTCACCTTCACGTCGGTTTGGATAAGCTGCGCGACACTGTCACTCAGGTTGAGGAATTGCGGAAGAGTCTGGCCATCAAGAGCGCACAGCTCGAGGCCAAGAACATAGAGGCCAACGAAAAGCTGAAGCAGATGGTCTCCGACCAGCAGGAAGCCGAACAGAAGAAGGCGGCGTCCATCGAGATTCAGGCCGCACTCGTGGTGCAAGACAAGCATATCGAACAGCGCCGCGCCGTCGTCATGGCGGATCTGGCGGACGCTGAACCGGCTGTGCTCGACGCTCAGTCTGCTGTCAGCAACATCAAGCGACAGCATCTACAGGAAGTCCGGACTATGGCGAATCCTCCGGAGGCCGTGAAGCTGGCTATGGAATCTGTCTGTACCGTTCTCGGTCACAAGATTGACAGTTGGAGGACCGTCCAAGGTATCATCCGTAGGGATGATTTCATCCAGCGAATTGTCAACTTCGACACGCCAAATCAGATGACCAAGCAACTCCGGGACTTGATGAAGAAGGACTTCTTGAGTCGTCCTTCATTCAACTTTGAAACCATCCAACGTGCCAGTAAAGCTTGTGGTCCTCTCGTCAAGTGGGTCCTTGCACAGGTCCGCTTCTCCGAAATCTTGGATAGAGTCGAGCCGCTCCGGAATGAGGTACAGTCATTGGAGCATCAAGCAGAGCAGACGAAGCAGCAAGCCGGTACTATTATCACGATGATCTCCGAGCTTGAGACAAGTATCCAACGGTACAAGGAAGAGTACGCCCTTCTCATCAGCCAGACCCAAGCCATTAAATTCGAAATGGACCGTGTGCAAAGCAAGGTCGATCGTAGCATGAAGTTGTTGGAGAGTTTGTCTTCTGAGCGTAGCCGTTGGGAATCTGGCAGCCGCACTTTCGATGCTGAGATGAGCACCATCGTGGGCGATGTTCTTTTATCGGCAGCGTTCCTGGCATACGGTGGTTTCTTCGATCAGCAATACAGAGAAGGCATGTGGCAGGAGTGGATGGGCCACCTCCAGGAGGCTAATATCAAGTTCAAGCCTGAGCTTTCCTTCACTGAATACCTGTCAACTGCCGACGATCGTCTTAGCTGGCAGTCAAAGGGTCTTCCATCTGACAATCTCTGCACAGAAAATGCGATCATGTTGAAGCGCTTCAGCCGTTACCCGCTCATTATCGACCCCACCGGGCAAGCCACCAACTTCTTGCTCAGTGAATACAAGGATCGCAAGATCACCGTCACTAGTTTCCTGGATGAAGCATTCTTGAAGGTTTTGGAGAGCGCGCTTCGTTTCGGCAACCCTTTACTGATCCAAGACGTCGAGCATCTGGATCCGATTCTGAATGCAGTCTTGAACAAAGAGATCCGTCGTACCGGGGGTCGTGTGCTCATCCGTCTTGGAAGTCAAGACATCGACTTCTCTCCCTCGTTCACGATGTTCCTGTCTACTAGGGATCCGTCCGTGGAGTTCTCTCCCGACATCTGTAGTCGTGTGACCTTTGTCAACTTCACGATGACAAGAAGCAGTTTGCAGAGTCAGTCACTGGATCAAGTGCTCAAGGTTGAACGTCCGGATACGGAACAGAAGAGGACTGACCTGATGAAGATGCAAGGCGAATTCCGTGTTCGCTTACGGACACTCGAGAAGCTCCTCTTGCAAGCACTCAACGAGTCGTCTGGCAACATTCTCGACGACGACAAGGTTATCGACACACTGGAGACACTGAAGCGTGAAGCTGCGGAGATTACTCGTAAGGTCGAGGAAACTGACGTGATCATGAAAGAGGTGGAAGAAGTCACTGCGGAATATCTTCCATTGGCTCAAGCCTGCAGCGCGGTCTTCTTCATCATGGAACAACTCAACCTTATCAACCATTTCTACCAGTTTTCCCTTCGTTTCTTCTTGGACATATTCGACTTCGTTCTGCACCACAATCCAAATCTCCATGGGGTCACAGATCAAGCTACCCGTCGCGATATTCTGTTGAAGGATCTGTTCTTGGTAGTCTATAGACGAACTTCACGAGCACTTTTCCACCGGGATCACGTATTATTGGCCGTGCTGCTTGCTCAAGTCAAATTGCGTGGATTCGAGGAGATAGCGGATGAACTCGAGTTCCTGTTAGAGAGCGGGGATGCCCCTGTATCGGCCTCTGGCAATGCTGGGGAACAGGACATCCCCATCCTCACTCCTGACCAACGCCGGCGGCTTGAGGCCTATGCCAAAAATCCGCTATTCAAGCCAGTCCGAACCCATATTCCAGACAATGAGGCGGAGTGGGCAGCATTCCTAGAATCGCCTGAACCTGAACTTTCAGTACCGGCTCCATGGGATGTCAGCACTCGTGAGTTCAGCCTACTAGATGCTATATGACATTCCTCTGACGCTCTTCGTGCAGCTGCTGTTGAAGCGATTCGTTCACTTTTGATCATCAAATGTCTGAGACCCGACCGTTTACTGCAGGCGACGGCTTCATTCGTGAAAACTGTCTTTGACACCGACGTTTCCACCGAGTCTGCATATGAACTTGGTACAATGGTCTCAACCGAAGTTCCCGCTTCAACGCCATTAGCTTTGGTGTCTGTTCCTGGGTATGACGCTAGTTATAGGGTCGAAAACCTTGTCCAGACCGCAGGAGTTCGATGCTCTTCGGTCGCCATGGGTTCACAGGAAGGTTACACACTTGCGGACCAAGCCATCGCGGCTGCTTCTCGCCAAGGCACCTGGGTTCTCTTGAAGAATGTACATCTGGCGCCCCAATGGCTGAGTCAGCTGGAGAAGACGCTACAGACACTTGGCCCGAATCGCAATTTCCGTTTGTTCTTGACCATGGAAGCCAATCCATCAATCCCTGTCAACATTCTGCGCCAGTCCCGCATCGTCATGAATGAACCGCCTCCTGGTATTAAAGCCAACTTGCTGGACTCCTTGCAAAGTATTCCTTCTACACGCCTGTCACAGGGACCAGCTGAGAAAGTCCGTCTGTATTTCTTGTTGGCCTGGTTCCACGCCGTCGTTCAAGAGCGCCTTCGTTATGTGCCACTCGGCTGGAGCAAGGCATACGACTTCAACGATTCAGACATGGCTTCTGCGTTCACTACCATCGACACCTGGCTTCACGCTATCACCAAAGGTCGTGCGAACGTCGATCCGGCACATATACCCTGGGATGCTATTCGAACGCTCATCAAGCAGTCTGTGTACGGTGGCCGGGTCGACAGTGACTTTGATCAGCGCATTTTAGATGCCTTCGTCGATTCTCTATTCACTCCATCCGCATACAACGTCGACTTCAGCCTTGTGCCAAATACCAACACCGGCCAAGTCTTGACGGCTCCTGATGGAACGAAGCTTGACCACTTCTTAGCTTGGGTCAGAGGTTTGCCCGATCGGGAACCGCCTGCATGGCTTAGCTTGCCGCCAACAGCAGAGCGGGTCATTGCTATCGCACAGGGTGGGTATCTATTTACTTTTTGGTTTACGAAGTCGTGTCTGACACTAGCATCCCACAGGCAATGAGCTTCTTGGCAAACTACGGAAGATGCGGACGTTGGCAGATGACGAGGACGAAGTCACCCCTACCGCTGGCCCATCGAAGGCACAAGCGTCGCAGCAACCTGCTTGGATGCGAACCCTTCACGAACGCTGCCGAGAATGGTTTGCTCAGCTTCCCTCCGTCAGTTCCAGATCATCCTCTAGTAGGCTTCTTGACTAATACGTCTCGCATACGTCTCGCAGACCTTCAACACTCTGCAGAAACAGAGTGGCGAGAATCAAGACCCCTTGTACCGTTTGTTTTCTAGAGAAGGCAGCATCGGCGAGGGACTTCTTCGCCAAGTTTGCAAGGATCTTGCGGATGTAATCAAGGTCTGCGAGGGCGAATTGAAGCAAACCAACCACCTGCGCACGCTCATGAGCTCCCTGACGAAAGGTAAACTCCCTGTCATATCATGTGGTGAACGGTGTTTAATCCATATCCAGCGACCATCCCATCTCACTGGCGCAGATACAAGGTCAAGAAAACCATGTCAGTGTCGGAGTGGATTCCCGACCTCGCTCGTCGGTTGGCGCAGCTGAACGACCTTGCCACCCTGGACAATCTGTCGAATGTCGAGATATGGCTTGGAGGATTGTTCTTCCCTGAAGCTTACATCACCGCCACCCGACAAGCGGTCGCGCATCGCAAGAAATGGAGTCTAGAGACGCTGCATATGCGGTTGGATATCGAGCGAGTCAATGATCCGCAGGCCTTCATTGTTGATGGTGAGCTGGCTTTCTGAATGTCGATGAGATTGGTGTCTGATTAGTGCATTGCTAGGTCTCGTTCTTGAGGGAGCTTCATGGATCCAAGAGCAACTTGTCCTCAACGAAGGCGAATCAGTCCGACTGAACCCATCGCAAATCCGCTGGATCCAAGTCGACGATTCCACTTCTCTTGATGACGGACTCGTGAACTTCCCAGTCTACCTCAACAATGACCGAAGCGACGTCCTCTTCACTGTAGACCTGCCCTTTGACAACAGCATCAGATCGCTTGCGGCCACCCGGGCGGTGTGCCTCACAGCTGGTGGTTAAGTGGGCAGATTAGAGATTAGACGGCTGCGCAGGATATGCGAGACAGATACCCTCGTCGACATTTTTATACTAAGTTACCTGGATACTGATACCATTGCATGTTGTAATGACCTTTACGACATATTTCATGTTTTTCCTCTGACATGTCTGTCTTGAACGACCAAGGCCTGAAGACTTGTAATGGCGGGTCCCACAATCCGCGTTCTCGGAGAGAATGTACGGAACCAATGGTGTCTAGATAGATCGCTAATCTACATCGACTCGGCATTTCTCTTGTTTCTATTAACTGTGGTGTTTGACGTAGCTCCCATCCGTCACCACATCTAATAATTTCCAGTCAACGTCAACGCCCTTCTCCTTGAAGATCTTGCGCGCATCCTCCACAATAGCTTCGAAATTACTTTCCGCTAGTGCAAGAATTGTCGGGCCTGCGCCAGAAAGGCAGATACCCAGGAGACCAGGATGCGTTTTTGGTGTGATGGACGATGTCACCTCGGGGAGACCGGGGATCTGCAGAACGCTCGTCTAAAACTGCAACGGAATGACTTGCAATAAATGCACTCACCAGGCCCTTGCGATACGGCTGGTGGACGCGGTCCTTCATCGCTTCATATATCAACTCCGGATCGGGAGGGGTTTGCGCGAGGGCCGTCGTCAACACGGCGAGGCGTTGAAGGTTGAAGATCTACCGGATGACTTCTGTGAATGACCGGCACTAGGACAAGCAGCAAAGGACGTACCAGGTCTTTCCGCGAGTACGACGTCGGCAACACCTCCCTCGCCTTTGCCGTGCTCAGCTCAAAGCGCGGGATGATGGCCACGGCACGTATCGAGGGCGACCACCCAAAGCGGACGAAATGGCCTATCCCCACTGGCGGCACAGGAGGGTC
>SFCI01000707.1:0-16263 GCA_004681135.1 Hericium alpestre | reverse complement strand
TGGGAGATGGGTGGCTGCCCGACGACGCGCTGTCGTGTGGCAGTTTACGCGCGCTGCAGCTCGTCGACCAGGAGGGCGTGCAGACCTCGGGGTCATATCAATCGCACCTTGCCCAGCTCGCGGCGGTGCATGTGGCTCTGGGCCAGAGGGAGAAGTACCTGTCGGTGCGGAAGAAGTCCCTGCACTTAGGTGCAATCATGTTTGGTCACAAGGGGGTTGTTGGCGCGGGTTGGCCTGAGGAGCCCGAAGCGCATTTTCTCTGGAAGAAGCGGGTGCGGGCGCGCAAGCTGCTGTAGAATTGTTTCGTTGGAAATCAGACTCTAATGCACTCCACCGCTTTTGTATGGCTACTATCATTTTGTCGTTTAGACCGAGAGATCGCGAGAGCGTGCAGTACCACCTGACCAGAAGTGATGGGATGATTGTCTGTTACGGGTGAGTTTACAAGGCATGGATAAATATGGTCCCTATTCAAACAGCATACGCCTCCCGCCGGCATTCATATGGATCCTGCCATTACTTACAAAGAGCTCATATATTTATTCCGGAGTACCAGATATATATCATACAGTATTCACGTCCTTGCAACTTGAAGCTCACCCAACCGCAACACAAAGTCACAACAACATCCTGGCATGCAGCCGCTTCATCCAGAACTCTTGGTGCTCCGGCACCTCAGGCAACAGTTCCATAAGCCAGCATCCCTTTCCAGGGACACACGCCATCGAAAGCGCCATCACCTTCTTCCTTGCTTGCAGATAGTTCTTCCTCTGTCCCGTCGCAGCACACACCATGGCGAGCACTGCGGCATGCCCTTTGTAGCGCCAGTTCACCTCAAGCCCCTCGTCCTCAAGGAGCTGCATCATCTGCAGGCTGTCCTTGATCAGGTGGTCCTTCGCGAGCTTCTTATTGCTGAGCCACGCGCGGATCGCATCTTCGGGATCCTGTCTAGAGGCAGCGATAGTCGCGCGGCGCGTGTCCGAGATGTTGGGCGAAGAGCACGCCTTGCAGGTGCAGGTGAATCCGTACGGTGCCAGATATTTCTGCCGCTCCGACGTTGGGACCGTGAGTTTGCAATAACTTACGGTGATCTCCCCGCCGACCGGGATGTCGCGCACGGCGGTAAGGACGAAGGAGAAGGACGGCATGTGGAAGGACACCTTCGCATTGGGGCCACAGCTATTTCATCGCATGAGATGTCAGCCAGTACATTCACGCATGCTTTCAAGAAACTGCACCTATGATTGATGCGCGACAGCTCCTCGCACACGCCGCACAGAGTCGTCTGGTACTCGTCACGCTCTGCAATGTCCGGAACGATATCAAACCAGGGGTCCATTCCCAAAGCGTAACTATTCGTGCACAGTACTCCCGAGAGCGGGCTTGATCCGTCGCATTTGTGCGAATTCGCGAGGGCGCGATATGCAGCCTGATTCTCCGGCGCCATGCGTGCGAGTACCACCTTCAGCAGCTCCTCGCGCTCGATCATCGCGTACTGGTACCACTCTTCGTAAGTGGCGAACTCGCCGTTTGGCGGGACGTTCGTGGAGATCCACTTGACGGGCAAAATGGCGAGAGGGCGCTCCGCGTAGATGATGTCGCCCGCGGTGATCGGGCGCGTGGCGCGCATGCCGATGCCCGATCCCGGGATGTCCACGAGCTCATGCGCGGGAGAGGCAGACGACGGTACGGGATGCGGGAAGCCGGGCTGCCTGCATATAGGCTCCTTCATCCATGCCGGAATGGCGCACTCAACGACTCCGTCAGGATCGTTTAAGCTCTCGTCCCAGAAGCGCGCGGGAAGAGAGGTCAAGATAATCTCCTTCGGGTCGTCTGCGCGTACCCAGGGGTCGACTGGTACCGCGTCCGTGTCCTCAAACGCCTTGCGTAGGCGAAGAATCGCCTCTGTGGCCTTGATATGGAAGTCGGTCCCGGTCCATTCCCTGCAGAAGGGTTTGTGAGCTTTCCACTGCTTCTTCTGGCATTCTTTGCCCTAGTTCTTGGGCGTCAGTGCGATCGCTAGGATTGGGCCCAAGATCACTCACACAGTAGTAGACAGCTTTGCACGACGCGCATGCCTTCAGAGGTTTATCGGGGCCTCCGGGCTCACGGCATTGGCTGCAGACATTCGCCAGAACAGAAGACATAGTATATGCTGAGTCTCTAGATCGTTGGAGGCGAGAAATGATAGCCATGTTTACAGAAGGGATCTGGATAAGCTACACACCGTGGCAGGACCCAGGTCTTTTATAACCTACAGAGACAATGGGATGCCACCACAAGCCACCGCGCTTTGTTTCGATATCATGTCATCGTGCTCCTATCGACGTCTGGTTGATTAATTTGAAATGAAGATGACGAGCAACAATGCACTGAGTGTGACCGACTGTGATATTGGAGGATGATCTGCGTGACAACCACCATAGTCCTCGTGTGAGTGGCCCAAACAATCGTTTGTTAGTCGTGAGGAGTATAATGGCATTTGACGCCGATTCCGATAAGCGTTCTTCCCTGGCATTGTAACGCCCCGGCCTGGTGACAAACGTCGTCCCTGCACGTCGACCTGGTTTGATCACGCCCGATCAGTCGAGTTAGTCTTGCTCCTGGAAGCATATATTGCGAGCTAGAATCAGAAGATAACGTCACCTCAGATCATCCTGCTACTGACTGCCTGCAGAAGCTTGAGGAAATCTATCCCGTTCTCATAAAAAGATAAGCGTGACGTTACTCTTCGAATCCGTAGCGCCAGTCGATGGACCTCGAGTCCTGACGAAGGTCATATCGCGCGTACACTGTCAGTTCATGCACGGCTTTGAAACGTTCAAAATGAGACGATAGCAGTGCTTGAGTTGTACAAGTAACATCAGTAACGTTGAAGTAGCGACGACATGACTGGGATCGATGAAGATTGGAGGAGTTCGGAGTTGCGATTGCTGGCAAGCTCGGCGGGGTTCGGGCAACGTGTTGATGGCAATCGATTGATCGATGCCTGCTTCCTCTCCCGCCGGCGTCATGCGGCACTTCTAAATTTCACAGTGACCCGCCTCACCACGTACATCCCAGCTTTCGCGTTCTTGACCGTGGATAAAGCTTCTGAACTCTCTCCATTGAACATACTACGCACCAGGTATAGAATAAACGGAAGACTTACTACCAATTGTGTAATTAGGGAATTAGGGACCCACTCCAGCCAGCTATGTCACACTCACCGACATCCTCTATCGATCCCACAGCATGTCTCGATCGACTTTACTCTCAAAGGAACAGCTCGGAGAAAAATCTCGAGAAACAGCTGCATGGCCGGGTTGGCCAGAGATCGATTCTGATGATATCTTGACTGTCCCGCCCACGTTACTTGAAGCTCTCTACAGGGCTCTTTCGGTGACCGAGCGTCAATGGGTGCTCCTGCAACCGTGGCTGGAAAGTCAGGGGTACATGCTTCGCCCACGCTTTCGACCTGGTTGGACGTCCTCTTGGGACAACAGCAAGAAACCGTATTACAGGTCCGAGGACGGCGTGAAGCACGTACGTACGTAAAACTGTGCATGTCGCGCGAGGAATCTCATCGTGACGTTCTGCGATTCAGATGATATACGGCTGGAACATCATGGATGCCGCCCACATCGCAAGTAGTCGCAAAGTAATCCTAAAGCGCGTACCAGCAACNGGCAGAAGAGATCTCAGAACTCAAGATCACGCAGCTCCTCTCGTCCGAGTCGCATCAAGAGGATCCGCGGAATCATGCGATCCCACTGCTGGACATTGTCCCCGCACCAGAAACCTATTTTCTGGTTTCCCGCTGTTCCGCTCTCTGCTCTGCATGTGAGAGTTCGACCGTCTCCGAACGCTCGGGGAAGGTCTGGATCTTGTCGAGCAAACTGTAGAGGCAGCCGACCCGTCTTGTGTGCAAGGGAACCCAGTCACTGACTTCTAGCATTCCCTAGGGCTTTGCCTATCTCCATGAAGTTGGGATCGCACACAGGTTCGGCATTTCCCTTTCGAATGAATGCTAGTAACTGAATCGTCGATTTCGTGCCTACAGAGGCTGCGTCATCTCTAACGTCATCACGATTGCCGACCGCATGTTTCCCGTCAAGTACTACCTCATCGACTTCGACGAATCCGTGCAGTTCGATCCCTCAAAAAAGGCGCGCCCCACAGTCCAGTCAAAGGCGAGCCTGCATGCGCCCTAGACGGCGACCGGAAAGCGCTACGATCCGTTCAAAATCGACGTCTGGGCGATGAGCACGACGCATACGAACGTGCTGCTGATGGTATACACCCTTCATTTCCCTATGCCCCCTTTCTGACTGCGTAGGTAGGACTACCCCCGGCGACTTTACCGCCTTTTCGGAGCTGTTCGGTGCCATGGCGTCGGACAACCCGCAGGACCGCCCGACCGCAGGACAGGCTTCCGCGTCATCAAGGTGCGCTTCTCGCGGACGGCACTGCATTCGCGCGTGCGCCATAAGGAGGCGAAGCCCGAAGCTGTCGCATGCCGAGCATTTAAAGTAGGGTGGCATTGGACGAAGCAGGTCGCGTTTGCTGCTCGTGATTGCTAACGGTGAGGATGAGTTACGTGGTCTTGTACGTTTCATTATGACACTGATGTAATAAAAACGAGATCCTGATCAATTTCTATTGATAAAGGATCCGTAATACTAAGTAACTAACAACTACGTTTTTCTATTTTCACTGATTCCTCTCTCTTGTCTTGTTTTTGTGTCGTAGCAAGTTCAAATGGTATCAAATACATTCTATTAAAGGGGCCAGAGGTGTCCACTCTCGCTCCTGCGCGTCTCCCCGGAGCACGGCAGCCCGTCCGCCTGCGGCCCACATACCTGCACAATGCACGCACGCACGAAGAAACTATCTAGTTATAGGGATTGTAGTACATGCTACTCTAGACTATTCAGTCAGTAACGAGCACGGTGATTGAAGAATCGATATCGATGTGTAGATTCAATTTGTCGAAGTTCAGCAGAAGGCCATCGTAAGCCTTTCAACTCGGGAACATTCGAAATTGTACAGGAGAAAACCAGTCATCTGGAAATGAAGAACAAGGCAGAAGCAGTCATTTTCTCATACTGCTAGGGAGCCCGCCCCCATCCATTGTTGGACAGCCGCATCCCCCAGAACTCCTGCTGTTCCGGAACTCGGGCAACGACACCATAAGCTGGTGTCCCTCCACAGGATTACACGCCCTCCCAAGAGCTGACACCCTCTCCCTTGCCTGCAGATAGTTCTCTCTTTGCCCCAGCGCAGCATACGCCATGGCGAGCACCGCAAAATGCAGCGTGTAACACCACGCCGACTGTAAGCCCTCCTCCTCTATAAGCCGTATCATCCGCTGGCTGTCCTGGATCACATAGTCGTCCGGGAGCACAACGTTCATGAGCCACATGCGGACAACGAACTTTGGATCCGGGAAAGAGGCAGCAATTGTCGCGCGGCGTGGGTCGGAACTATTGGGAGATACACAAGCGACGCAGGTACAGGTGAAGCCATACGGTGTCAGGTCTTTCTGGCGTGCTGCTGCTGGATCCGTCAGGTCGCAATAGCCAACAGTGACGTCGGTTCCCGCCGGAATGTCGCGCACGGCGCTGAGAACAAACGAGAAGGACGGCATGTCGAAGTACACATCTGCATTTGGACAACAACTGATACAGTCAATGAAGCATCAGCAACAAACGTCCGGGCTATCCCCTCACGTAAAACACACCTGTGGTTGATTCGCGACAATGTGTCGCAGACCCCGCTGATCGTTGTCTCGTGGTCCGCACGATTGTCACGATCGTCGATGTCGGGGATGATCTCCCGCCAGGTGTCCAGTCCCAGCCCGAAACCATTCGTGCGGAAAACGCCGGCGAGCGGACCAGACCCGTCGTGCGTGTGCGAGTTCGCGAGTGCGCGGTATGCAGCCTGCCTCTCGGGTGGCAAAAGCGCGATCATCTCCTTCAGCAGCTCCTCCCGTTCTTTCCATGCATGCTGGGTGAATCCCTCGAGGGTTAAGCCGCTGGGCGGCGCACTCGTTAGATAAAACTTGACGGGCAGAGCGATGAATGGACGCTCCGCGTAGATGACATCGCCCGCGACGAGCGGGCGCTTGGTACACATGCCGATGCCCGCGCCTGGTATGTCCACGAGCTGGTGTGCAGGAGAAGTCGGCGACGGCACGGGGCGCGGAAAGCCGGGCTGCCTAGATATGGGTGCTGTCATCCATTCAGAAAGAGCGCACACAGTATAGCCTCCCGGAACAGTCTTCCCGTCGTGGCAGGCGGACGGGATGCATCTGGGTACGATTTTTACTCCTGAATGAGGACCGCTCCCAGCCATTGTACGTGCGTTCGGCTGGACCACAGAGGACGGAGCAACGGAATTCTGCAAGGCTTGAGCAATGTGCTGAACGTTCCCGAGAAGGCGGCCTCCCTTGCAGTAAGGCTTATGGGCTTTCCAGTCTTTCGTCTGGCATTCTCGGCTCTGTTCGAGATTGCCCGGTTAGAGATGTGGTCGATATAACATTGTAGGAAACGCACACAGTAAGACGCCATCTTGCAGCTCGAACACACTTGCAACGCCTTGCCTGATGGCGGCGGTTTCCAGCATCCATTGCACATCATATTTGACATCGTGGATCAGGAGGAAATCCGCAAGCGGAGAAATGGCGATCGCGACGAAGGCTGGCGAGATAAAGAGGAAGAAGATGAACGAACGTCCCTCACGCACGCTCCCGGGTACGCGAACTTTATATGCTATAGGTCGCTATCGGACGTCGCCGTGCGGGCTCAGAACAAAGCAAACCTTCTTTATATCAGTCACGATCGATATTTCAGAAGCTCTAGATCTGCCGATGAAGCTTCGCATCAGGACAGTGCGGGTCCTGCTGGCATTGACAGACGCCCGATGGACTACTTTACGTAGTGTTCTGTAGAAAATGGTGGGAAAGGACGAAGATGGAGATTTGCGAACGGCCAAAGAGCACTGGTCGAGTACCAAGACCCCGCGAGAGACCGCGAGTCAATACAGCACTTACAAGACGACATAGGATAAGGCGGCAGTACTACAAGTTTCAGTCGAATTTTCGGGTTTCGATTATGGCGATCGATGCAAAGACAGACGAGCTCTGTGTCAAGGAGTAGATGGAATGTTGCAATTCACTTTGCATGCGTGTCGAGTGTGGTGATCAGTGGGAACGAGAAAGACGTGAGTCCGGATGATGGACAAGCGCCAGGAGAGCCCTGGGCGCCTGTCCAATTGTCGAGCCATCGATCCATCGATCCTCGGGATACTCGTATCGGGCGCTCGCCTGCTCAATCTCAACTCGAACGACGATGCTGGAGAGGGGATCGTGAAGGAGGGGTGACACTTGTTGTGAGTCGTCCAAATTTCTCGTGCTCACGTATCTCTCAGCTCACCGAAAAGTAGGCAGTAGTAATGCTCAGGTGGCCAACGACTCGAAGCCTCGAGAGTCGAAAATCGAGTCGTCTCGTCCATATGATCTATGATACTTCCCTCTTTCTCACAACCTAGCCTGGATTGTGGTCATAGAATGCCATTGATGCTGCCTGGATATGATCGTTAACATGGCCACATCGCATATCGTCGACCAACAACAGCATCATGGACGATCAGACATTTATCCCGCGCCGTAAAGGTCGGTTTCTGGTCTGCGATGAGCTCTTAGGTCCGTATCTGATGGAATAATGAACCCTCGCAATGGTGAGCAATGAGTACATCTCTATATCGAAGGCCGTCATTGACGCAGTCCAGGTGACCGCGATTTCTTCTAGGCCCGCAGACGCTTCAGAATTGCTCGCTGTTAACGCAAGTATGTATCGAGTCCTTTGACCAGTCGTTTCTCACCTCCACGCCTTCTGTCGCCACATATCTCGACAGCGAACTCGTGCTGCAATCCACGTCGCGACGACTAGGACGACCGTCGCCGCTATCGAGTGGGTGTGCGCGCACTGGGCCGCGATTTGTACGTCTCTGCACGCAGAACCCACATCGGTGGCCATCATTGTGCATGCGGGCATACGTCGTTCAGCCATGACTACAATCGCTCGGCGCGTGGATCGCTTGTGGTGGCCGCGATTCACCTTTACTCAATGATATGTGCCATTCGCGGCCGATGTACGGCCGCGCACGTTGACATCGACGGGCACTGCGTATCCTTTGCGTTCGTGGCTCATTGTTTCCGTTCGGCCAGGTCCTCGATCACAAGCTCTTCGTCAAGAGCCTTGGTTCACTCCGCGCATTTACTATCAGTCGCATTCACGCGATCAGGACGTACACTGAATGATCCTTAGCCCACAAGCTCCGACGCACAGAGAAGACACAATGTATTGATGATATGCATGAATGACAATGTCTATGTCGCCCGCCGGACAGCGAGTCACAATACAAATTACGAAACTGACACCCCCATCGTCCTTCTTTCTCGCAACAGGTCCTTGCGCGACTTCCCTTCTCACATCATGATCTACCGACGCGCGGGCGTGTATGGATGATACCGATTATCAGACCGCGATGATGGCCGCGCGCTCTCACCGCCACTCCCACTAGCTCCTACATGTGACTGAAGCCATGGCTGAGGAGATCCAAATCCAGCTGACGAATTTGCTGTCTGAGCTGAGAGATGGTTCAGGTTTGCCTGGTTTGAATGTACCTGGACTGGAATGGGTGGAAGATGGGAGGTAGAGGGAGAGTTAACAGATGAGGAGCTAGCATGAGGTTGAGTTGAGCTCTGTGAGAAACTCTGCTGTTGGTGAAATCTGGCTTCTTGGATTGCTGCTAGTCTGGCAAAAATTCTGCCTGATGCTTGCTGGCTGGCCAAAGGAACCTGCTGAGATGATTGCTGAGAGGACTGTTGCTGAGAATGCTGCTGAGATGATTGTTGAGAAGGCTGCTGAACATGTTGAATGGATGCTGATAAAACAGACATAGATGCTTGAGATGGAGCTGGAGTGGGCAGCGATGGTCCATCAATCTGCATAAAAGCTAAAATTATTTTAAGATTTGAGAACATTAAATAAAATCAAAATCAATTTAACATACCATTTGCTACAATCCCTTGAGGATGTTGAGTTCTAGGAGGCAAAGGATTTTCTAATGCATCTAGACCTTTGATTTGAAAGTCATCAATGAAGTAGACATATGTCCCCAGTACTTTTGCATTCCACAAGATATCAGTATGTTCCTGCCTCACAATCTCTCTCATCAATTTAATGCCACTTGACAACTGCTCCTTGGCAAATCTGTCCTTGAACAGGTAGATGAAAGTGATCATGAAGGGAAGATCAATAGGAGCAATCTTTTTAGGCCCCCTGGTCACATTGAGGAAGGTCTTATCATCCAAGATAAAGTTCTTCAGAATGGTATAGGAATCCTGGATCTTTTGTGCCATAGCAGAGTTAGGTTCATCAGGCTCTTTGATCCACTTTTTCAGAGTGTCAGCTGTGGTGGCTGGATGCCTGCCAGAGGACCAGGTAGAGATCGTAAGGATAGATTGCGTGACCCAGCGAAACGGTGCGCCACGCTTCATGTTGAAGACCTTCTCGAGGTAGAGCATTTGGTTATCGACAATGCTCTGGACAAGCTTGACGCGCGGAGAATGCGTTTCGGCACGCATGACCTCTGCGAAAGTACATGTCAACTCGAAATCAGACTTGTATCGACGAAATATAATTACCTGCGGGAGTAAGAGCAACGCCAAGTTGCACGCGCTGTGATGAAGCGTTAGATCACGTTGAAACTCAGATCGCCGGACCGGCTGAGGACGTACTCGGAAGATCTCGCGCTCATCCGCATCCGACAACTCGACGTACTCCACGCAGACAATCTGTCTATGCGCGAAAGTCTTCCTCCAAGAATCTCCTACAAACGGATTACGGCCCTTGTACCAGAACTTGCGCTCGGTGTCCCTGTAGATATAGAGATTAAGACACGCCAGTTCAAAACGATTAGTTACGCACTGTTCTTTGACTGATGTCGCATGGAGAAGTCAGCGCTCGTTTGTATTCATACCATTTCGATGAGCTTACCGGGAATCTGTGAAGAAGGACAGTTGAGCGCGGAAACACAGTACAGTAGTAAATGCACGTACTAGACCATCCATGAATCTGGCATGCAGTCACCTTCAGTCAGCATGTGGCATTGAACAAGAAATTATATAAAAACGCACCTCTGAATCGAACTCAGCCTTTGCTTCCCGTCGATACATGTCTTCTTCTCCGTGCCGTCGTCGCTCGTCGTGACGGCTGACAGCGCGTCAGAATGCTAAAGCGATGCACGTAGCGGGAAATGAACGCACCAAAGATGATGGGAGGGATGTAGAAGTTCCGATATATCGAATCAATGAGCGCCATTTGCTTTGTCTGCGGCCATACGACATCTGCGGATCCAGTCAGCGCTCAGCGGTGTCCTCGTTATGCGGGCTGTATGCAGCGTACCTCGCTGATACTCGGGCGCTAAGTTGATGTTATCTTCGTAGATTTCATCTAGTAGCTACAGTAAGTACTCGGGGACAACAGAGGAAGAAGAGATATCTCACCATAGAGTGATTGAGTTGAGTAAGTAGTGGTCCTAGGAGGCTTCAGCTTGTGCTTGACAGTGTATGATTTTCCAGAATTTCTCTTCCTGTTTTGAGTGACAGGCACCTCCTCCTCCTCATCCCAAGATTCACTTTCTGACATTGCGAGAGGTGGAGAAAATTGGCAGAAATGAAGGGATAGGGCTGAGGGTGGTGATGGTAGGAGATGAGGAGATAAACAAAAAAGTTAGTCAACTCCATGAGGCCTGTCACAAGGCGTGACGGCTGGTCACGAAGCCACTGACGCGGAAGAAAGGCCGCACCGACTTGGCTGTGTACATCGGCGCGTCCCAACGCCGGCGGCCTTCGTTACTGTATCGACCATCATGGACAGGGACCAGTTCAAGACGCCGGTATCGTCCTCGAGCAGGCTGCGCTCGCTGCGGTCGACTGCGACGAAGCGCGACTCTCTGGCGGCTGAATTAGAGCGAGGTACGTGCCCGTGAAATGTTTCTCAACGCACTCGTGAATGGCACGGGTATTGTAGATCGCCATTCTTTGACACGCACGAAGAATGCCGCTGATGCGCGTCTAGATCCGCAGTTGTCGACCGCGAAGCGGCAGCAGCGCTCTCAGGTGTTCACGTCGCACATGGCGCAGGCATCTCTGGAGAGACAGCTCGCGGCGGCGCAGACTGCGAAGATCGAGCTGGAGTCGAAGTTGCGCGAGCGGGATGTAACGATTGAGCGACTGGAGGGCGACAGGCGCTGGCTGGCTGAACGAGAGAAGGAGGAGAAAGAGGAGAAAGAAGAAGAGTGGAGGGAGGAGAGTGAAGATGGTGAGAAAAATGAGAGATGAACATTTGATGCACATTTTGGTGCTTCTGCATGAGCTTGAATATCTTTGAGCTTATCAAATCAAATAAAATAGCATAAATTCTGAAAAAAGAAGGTACAGTATAATCTACTCATAGGATACAAATGAATGAGGCAGATCTCTAATAAAAGTACTACAAGCTACTCAACAACAATATGAACTTAGTAAAATCTGCAACTTAGCCTCTGACATATGTCTGACAGTGCTCAGGTTGGGTCACAGCAGACACATTTTGGGCTTCACTCGTCACATCTACATAAGGTGCATGTGATGCACCACTTCTCTTTCCTTTCAACCACTACTATTTGTCATCTTTAAGGCTTGCAGTCACTATTCTCTAAGATAAGCTCTCATCTGTTACCTTGTCATATGTTCCTTTACTAATGTCTACTATTATCTTTATAGAGTTTCACTTTTTTTGTTACTTAGATAAGTCTTTCTTATAGTCTTTTGTCTTATGTTTCTTATGTTTGTTAGTTATTAGATTTTTGCTTTTTATAACATTTGTATGTTGTAGTCTTTTGTCTTATATTTTTGTTTATTAGTCTTTTAAATTTCACTTTTTTATAGTATTGATATATTGACTCACTCTTATATATATTATAGATGTTTGAGCTTTAGTTACTTAGCTTTGTAGTAGTGTAGTTATGTCTTTAGATATTTAATACATTGATGTTTGCTACTGCTTTCTATGAATGTGTAACTCTTCATTCTTTCATGGCCTTTCACTAACATTTGGAAGAGGTTGAGTTCTGACTGAAACCATGCTACTTCTGCTGCCATGACCTGCTGAGATACCATCATACCAATGGATCCCAGATGGAGGCGATGGGACATGCTGAGATGTTAGTGAAATGGGAAGTCCTGTGATATTTTGACCATCAGCTATAGAGACAGTCAGTTATCTCAAGTTTGAATGCACCTCGGCCAATGGTGGCAGACTGAAACTATCCTGTTGGCCCAAAGAGAGGCATCATTAATATCTCATCACACATCAGTACAAAATGTATGCACCTTAGCCTGTTCAGTAGCTATGATCACTGCTGGTCCATCACCTCCCTCCACCATTCTCTCCTTTTCCTTTCCCTTTGCAGATACCTGGAGCAATGTAGCACTTAGCATATTGACCACTGCCATAGCCACAGTACATGTAGATCCTGTGGGCTTGCCCACTCCAGCCTTTGCAGGTCTGGCGATGCCATTCTGACCCACCTCGCACTGCACATCTGAGCTTACACCATCCACACCAACAACACCGCTGATCATCATTTTGGTACCCACAACTGCAGCCAATATGTCAGCTGGATCTCTCAAGGTATATACCACCCCATCCGCAGATGCAGACTTTGGTAAATCAGTGTAAATTTAGGTGGAATGGGTTGACAAACATACCTCTACACCCAGAGTAGGACTACTGCATACCTCCATAAACATGCCCTCCATCTCCCATAGCTCGTCCATTGCTCCCTAAGATATATCAGCAACTGATTTCTCAGGGCTCGCACCCTACTCACCTTTTCAACCTCCTGGACCCTGTGCACTCTTGAGCTGCATTCATAGTCGGTGAATCAAGAAAACCACAGAACACGTTCTTCATGGCCTGAATATCATCAGAATCTCCCTGCAGGCTATAAGCCTGAAAATCCAATGCTGTAATATAGCACTCACCTGGTCCCTGTGTGCTGCCTAACCTGGGGGCATATGGTTCTGTGGGTTATCGAGATACATCTCTGCATCATGTGCAGACTCCTCAGCCAGTCCTACTATGAACAAATCCAGATTGTCAGTGTTCATTGTAGTAGAGAGTCAACAGTGACACCAGCGCTAATCTACGCCAGTTCACCGCATGGTGCAATGGTCACGTGATCTGGGGTCTGAGTTCCCTGCAGATGTGGCTAAGTCGAAATCCAACTCTCACTTTGCACTCACCACCATGTTGTCTCCCTATACCTCACTTGAAAAGCATGTCATGCACTGTGCTCTTCATGTTATCCTCACCCTTGGTGCTCTAAAGCACTGGGAAATTATCGGCAAGAACAAATGGGAGCGATGTTTTGCTGCAGAACAGGTACATTTCCAGTTCTTGACTCATATGTCACTGACTCTCGTATGTCTCTGCAGAAGTCTCTAGCACAGGCCTTTCTGGCCATTCAACAAGCAGGGGAATGCAAGATTATCCCACCACTTGTAATCAGCTGGATGCTTGAGATGGTAGATGCCTGCCACATGTCCCGGCCATTGGAATTCAACTCCATCTCCTCTGCTGATCCTTGTCTCAAGGAGAAAATGATGGGGCACTACCATTCTGACTTGTGACCAATGAACTACAAGGACCTCGACAATGCCCAGGAGAGCAGTGTACTCGATGGTGGGTGGTGGTTAGAACTAGGTGCATTGGTATTTGATCATGAATCATATTCAATCCATTAATGTGTTGTTAGATCGTAACAAATCCCCCATATCCATCGCATCATCATCTGACCATCCTGCTGGCTGTTCATCCACTCAGATCACCTGCCCCACCACCATACCTGCTCCAAAACCCATGCAGCCTGATCCTGGAAGTTGCCAACCCTCCTGCCCTCAGGTCAAAGTTGTGCTACTGGCCACGAAGAAGGGCGTTCACATTGAAGACCCTGTAGATGATGCCGCTGAGGTGCAAGAGCAAATTGATCACAACCGTGCATGGGTAGAGGCATCTAAGGCACCCTCAAGACCTGCAGAGTGTGTCCCTGCTGCACAGACCCCACCAGAGCCCCGCTGAAGCAAGCGCCGTGCAGAAGCCATGGCCTCCGATGACAATGCCTTACCCGATGCCACCCAACCAAAGACAAAGGTGCAGAAGACAAAGAAGGTGCCCACATCCAAGAAGGCTGCACCAAAGAAGGGTGGGGCCAGCAAGACCACTTCCACCTCAAAGAAGCCAGCAGCAGGCAAGACCGCTGTGAAGCCCAAAAAGGGTGGACATGGCCACAAGAATGAAGTGGTGACTAGCCAACAAGTCCAGCAGTTGCAGGCCATTGAGGAGGCCAGAGAGCAAGAGGAGAACCAGCAGGAGAATCAGGGTCTGGAGACTGAGCAGCAGGAAAACGTGTTGAAAACAGCAAGCACAGCGACAACAGAATAAAATGACACAACTAAATTGGGATGTTGATGACACCAGTAAGTACTCATAGATAAGGTTTAAGGACTTCAGCAAAGCCTGATGGCTGCCGTAATTACCGAATCTAACAAAACGTGGACCAACTTCCTCCACAGGTATGTCTCCAGTTCTTTACCATATTCTTCCAATGCTCACATATTCCTTTGCTACAGCGGGTATTCACAGCTGACAAGGTTCGATACATCAAGCAGGCCAAATTGGTAGTGGTACACTTGCAAATTTTATGTTTCCTTTATCATAAGCAATACTGATGAAGGTTTCAAATATCTTAGCTCGATTTCTGCCAGTGCTGTATAACAGACCAGAAGCCTTGCTTTCCCAGAGGCCCATGCAATGCCTGCCTCTCCTGCAACACCCTCAAGCACAGATGCTCCCACTGGGCCACAGGCCTGAGAAGCGGCAATAGGTGTAACTGGGACCCAGAGGGGTACTATGATGTGCTCTGGCAGCATGCAGCTGGGCCGATGCCCAAATGGCCGCTGAACCGCTCTGTTGACTGGGATCCTGAGGTGCAGGGTGAGGTCTCATCATGGGGTTACTGGTCTGATGTAGCCTTGGCGACAGCTGCTGCGGCTCAGGCAGCCACAACTTCAAAGGAAGCAGCACAGCAGGCTGCAGTTATGCAGGCAGGGCCTGAATCTGATGTCCACATGCAGGAGGAGCCACATATGCCACCGCTGCCAATGCAGGTCAACTCAGACGATCATGCGGCCAGACCATCTAAGCATAAGGACAAAGGCAAGGCTCCAGTGCCCACCCAGGAGCAAGACTTCAATCGTCCTGCACACACAGATCCAGATCACCAGTTGGACCTTCCCCTGAACATCACCCCTCCTTGCTGCCCTGATCTGTCTCCCCATCTGCCTATTGCTTTCATCGAGGAGCAAATGCAACAGGACAGGCTGGTATATGACACGCACTCCCAACAGCTCGTTGTCCTGGATATCAAGCAGATCTGCCTGCAATTGGGCACACACGAAGGCATCATTCAAGGCATGGTCCATCTGACCACGGACGTGCAACGCCTCTCTGAGCAAGTGTCCAGCATTGAGCCAAGGTGGTCCCCTGAGTAACTATTTGTCTGCTATAGTAGTGAATAAAAAATATCTTTATGAGCTGGATAGTATCTTCACTAGAATAGCAATAGAAAAGTAACTATCTTAGTCATCCTGATATGTAAAATTTCGAGAATTGTAAGTAGCAAGGATTGAACCCTGAACCTTATGATAAGGTAACTTTAACCACTAGACTAAATGGCCATGTTATTTGCATAAATGTAGTTACTTTTATATCCAATTTACTTTAACTTTTTATTAGTTTCAAGATAAGAAAATATGTTCCCTGCCAACCTACCAACCCCAACCCAACCACCAACCTCAACCAACCCAACTCAGCCCAACCTCAACTCCAACTCAACCCATCTCAACCTCAACCAGATGACATCAAATAAGGCATTGTTGAAACAATGTTAATTCCTTTATGGTGTATGTCACGGATCGCTCCATTTCTCTCTGCCTTCCTCTCTGCCATAAAAGCATCACATCGGTCATGTGCTCCAGCTGCCCCATCACATGTTCACTTCCCCACATGACCTGGGGCTATCCTTCACCCATGCCCTTGTTCTCCTTTGAGACATCCTATTGTTCTCCCTCCCATTGTTCTTCATTTGGCCACCATTGTTCTCACTCTATTG
>SFCI01000706.1:0-16268 GCA_004681135.1 Hericium alpestre | reverse complement strand
CGTGCTCTGTCCACTTCAGGTCCAGCCAGTTAGAACGGCGGTCCACTAAGCGCCGAAGACGATGCGACACGTTGGCTCTTCAGGATGTCCGTCGATCAGCCCTTCGAAGGAGAGTTCAATCCGGTATTGAAGGAGCGCGGAGCGTGCGATCACTTGGCGAAACAAACTGCATACCTGCGAAGGTGTCATCAGTAGTGTTTTTGGCAACTGCGAAAGCAGTGATTGAATTCCGAGTCTGAACGAACGGGCCACGTACCGCGGAGCAGTGTATAAGGTCTAGGTCACTAAGTTCGCTGAATATTCGTAGCTTCACTTCCGGAGCGAGTGTCAACAGCGGTGGTTGCGACATTACAGGCCGAATCGTCAACGGCGATAGCGACGGAAGGAAGGAACAAAAGGTAAGTACGTGTAGTCTCCCTAAGGCAGAGTAGATGATGACTCAACCATCGTGCCTCAGGATCGTTTCATCTGACAGTACGTGGCACTTTGGCATCGACGCCACGCGGTTTCAAAATCACAAATGTACACGTGCCACCGGTCTGACCGTTCAAACGTTCAAGAATCAATTATAAGTAATCTACTTATTCCATTCGCGTACTCACTGTCTCTTATGCATACGACTATAGTAGAACATGGGATGTAGTAAGTCTCATAGCGATATAACGATAATCAATTCACAAGTTGCTCCACGTGTGGCCGACAACACTGCCCGCGTTAGAACTTCTGCAACAGTGACCCGTGACTCCCTCCTTCTCTTCCTCGCTTGGGGGACCATAAGTGGTCTAGACTGAAGTAGGGGATCCGGCACGTCCTCCAGTACTCAGAATGAATACACATTGACTTCTTCAATCTGGTTTACATTCCACGATGTGTGCTCGGGGTTTAGCTAAGGTCGTGGAGCGATGGTAAGCTTGCTGCTATTTGAGGAGAAGAACAAGGCATATGACCATACTCACTGGAGTAAACTCGATAACTCTCTGATCATCAATGCAGTACCGTCCGGGTTGTCCCCTTCCGGGCGCAGGAGCGACGTAGAACGGTAAACTAGTAACGATCGGGTCTGCAAACTTTGGTAGCGAAAGGCTCGTCGGTTTGGAGACCAGTGTCCATTTCCCGTTTGAAGTTGTGTCCTCCGAGAGTAGCGTAGGACGCTTATGTCGTATCAAGTTGAAATCGAGAATGTAGTGCATTTCTTTGGCGAACCGCACATCCCGAGTCCCGGCGATGTCAGCCATGAGAAGCACAGCACGCGAGCCATGGACACATCTTCCAAGAGATCAGCATCTAATGAAACTGTGTGACTGCTCGGTACTCACCCATGTTCATTTGGATACACGCGACATCTGACGGCCCTGGTATGACGAGGACCCCATGTTTTCCATGGCACAACCACCGGTTTGTTACTCGACTGACTCCAAACATGTTCAGTCAGTAAAGACATGAGTGAGGTGTGCTTGAAGAACAAGGTGAACTGCGCGGCAGGGAAATCAATGTGGTAGATACAAGCATCAGGTGATGCCCGAAAGGGCATTCCAGGCCTCGAGTTGCTTGCCATTGGGTTTTCGAAAATTATCGGATCCGCGTAACAGTGAAATCTGGGTGTTGGGAGACATAAAACCAGACTATCGTAGTTTGTACTGGGAATCGGCTGTATCTGAAGGCAAGCACAGTGGCCGCCCGAGAAAAGGAGGAGTAGCAATTGGGGGGTAGCAAATGCAAACGCTCCGGGCATCTCATAGACTGGCAACGGACAGCTATGGGACTCTATTGCCTGCAAACAGAAACGATCATCGTGTGCACAACAAGGGATGATTCATAATATTTACCGTGATGTGCTCGCCCGATTTCCAGTTAATGATATTCAACGCGATATCACCTTCTGGATTGCTCAAGACGCCGAGTAAATCTCCCATCAGACAAAGTGTCATGGGGCCCTCGTGCCCACGCAGATATGGGACCTCTATCACAGGCAAAGTGGCATCGGGATGAGCTGATTCTCCTTGCGAGCTGAGAGTCAGAAAATGAAACCAGTATTTAATATCAGATGCGACGTCGTTGTCTTGGTCCCACGCAGAATCGTCCAGCTCGAAAATGATAAAGAGGTCCTGGTTGGGATCGCAAGTCATGCTCTCGATATGGCGTTCGTGTGGAGGACCCTGGCGTGTTTCCAATGTTCCAATTTCCCAGCTCGGAAGTGTGTGGAAGATCAACCGATGGCTGCCCTCGCTGCTGTTCTTGAGGTTTCTTGTGTGAGAAGAAGTCCTGGCGCATAATGAGTGATCTTGGTCCGTAGACTCGTGGGCTTGTGCTCCTTCCAATTCAGGTTCAACCAGTTAGAACGGCGGTCCAATAAGCGCTGAAGACGGTCCGTCACATTTGGTCCATCAGGATGCCCGTCGACCAGCCCTTCGAAAGAGAGCTCGATTCGATATTGAAGGAGCGCGGAGCGTGCAATCACTTGGCGAAACAGCCTGCAAACCTGCGAAGGACTTCATCAGTATTTATGTAGTGGCGATAGTAGTGATTGGGCCTAGGGCTGAACGAGTCAAGCACGTACCGTGGAGCAGCGTATAAGGTCTATGTCACTAAGATGGTCGAATATCAGCAGTTTAACTTCTGGAATCAGCGACAGCAGCGTTGGTTGCGACATTGAAGTCCGAGCTGGCGATGGCGATGTCGATGGCGACAAAAAGGAGTGGAAGGCAAGCCGCGACGATGTTGTTCTTACTCCGTCCTTCGGAGCCTCTCGGCGGGGCGTAGACGAAGCAGGAGAATTCTGGGGGCCTTCGGAGGGCCGCCAGCGCCTATATTTATGCATTATCGAAGTCTCCACCTACTCCAAGGCTCCACCGCGGAATGCGGTCATACTGTACATATACGGTAATCCGCTCGGAGCTCAGTTACTAAGCAGGCCGGGAGGACGCGCGTACCAACATCACCCCCTCGTTAACCTCTTTGCTCCTGCAATGACCAGACGGGAGTAAAAACTAAAAGTACACTACTAATACATGGGATCTTCCGAAACCTTTTTTTTGGTGAGTTGGTTTTCCTTCTTTTTGTTCTCTGTTTCGATGCTTTTCTGATTTGTTTGTTTTTAGGGCATAAGGCTTGATTTTCGAGTGCATCTTCGGTTTTGTGGGATCGGTGTATCGAAATTAATGGCGCGAAACTGAGTACCGTCGCGCTTGAGCGTCTTTTCGCTGAAGATCGGCTGATGCGTACCATAAAGCTGGGTCGCCTGCAGATACTGGATGGTAGTGTTTAAGTCGGGCGCCGTTGTAGAGGTGGCGGAGGATGAACCCATTCCGGGTACGGAGCTGGTAAGTGCCATTATTAGCGAGGTCGTGAATGATGAACGGCCCGTCCCAGCGAGGATGCAATTTGGTCGGGCGCTCTGACCTTCTGAGAACCAGGTCACCAACTCTGAGTGCACGTTCATTCAGCATATTATCCTCCCTCCTACGCGCTTCCTGCTCCAGGCGTCGCATTCCTCGTTCGTTCGCTTCAGCGCGGAAACGTTCCAAATTTTGAACATGGTCGCGGCGTTTAGTCTGCAGGTTCTCGATCTCCGCGTCGGTCGGAAAGCGAGTAACAGTTTTGAAAACAGAGTCAGATGGGAGTAGTGGTTCGATGCCATAGGTCAAGAAAGCAGGTGAGTGACCAGTGCTTGAGTTTCGATGCGTGCGATAGGCTAAGAGTGCATCATAAAGATAGTCATCCCATCGGTTCTGTGCATTCGGCGCGCAATAGTGCTGGAGCATCTTCTCGATCAGCTGATTGAACTTCTCAAGGCGACCGTTCGTCTGCGGATGATACGGAGTGGTGTAGATATGTTGAATTCCGAGGCGCTGCAGGAAATTCTCGAATGGTAAGACGTGAATTCTTCACCATTGTCCGTGAGGACCGAGCGCGGCTTCCCGTATTGACTAATTATCTTGCGAAGCAGTTCGATCGCAGCGTCAGAAGAGCGCTTGACAAGCGCGTCAACCATAACTTGATCGGTGCCCGAATCGAGTGCGGTAGCTAAGTATCGCATCCCGTGCGTAGTAGTTGGCATTGGACCGACGAAATCCATAGCCCAGGATTGAAAGGCTCCGTGTCTGGCGACGGGGTGTAATGGCTGCGTGATTGTGGTTTCGTTTTTCGAGAACTGACAGCTTTCGCAGCGCCGAACGACAACGTCAACGATATCGGCCATTCCAACAAACTTTAGTCCGACGATCACCAACTGGTAGTCGAGCGTCATGTGCATGCACAGCGACTCCAAGGCGTCACAATGAATCGAGCGCCGACCATGAAGCCACTGGCATGCGGTGATTTTCCGACAACTGAACCTTGTCGAATGTGTCCATCACATCATAACTACATTGGATAGCATACACCCAAATCGATCTCTAGATCTCTAGATACGGTTCAGTCTCCGATGTGAAACAGTGTCATTATTCTATGTCAACACCAAGTTCCACGGTCATCTGATCGAGCGCAGGACATATGGCATTGGCATCTTCTGGGGGTCGGCAACGCCTTCCCAAATTGGCACTTTTTTGTGAACGCCTCTGGACTCAAAAAGCGGGACAACTTTCATAACTACGTTTCCGCTATACCTAGCACTTATATTGAAGCGTGAATGTGTAGCTATATACAAACTAAATACTGTCTTCGTGAGATTTTTTAAATAGGTTCTCGTATCATCCGTACAGGCCTGTATCTGCTCACCAGATCGGAGCAGATCTGGCATTTGTGGGTGGAATCCAAGAAAAAGCTCACGGAGACTTTACTCAGGAAGGCCCAAAACCCCTTTCTGAGAGTTGATCCTGTCCAAATCTGTTGCGGTTCCATAGATATGAGATTGGGGAGGAACACGGTGCACGTGATCTAATCAACGCGTCAATTTGCAGGCATTGACGCGTCTCGACGGCGCTGCTCCCCCAAAATACCTTCCCGATGCCGGAAAACAAACGTGCGGGATGAGCTTAAGATGAATGTTCATATACCGAGCCCAAACAAGAGATCTGGCACCCCAGAATAAGTAAAGAGCAGNAAGGAGAGCATATGCACTGCAAGCACCCCGATCTCCACTTTTCTCGTGTGATGAAGATTCTTTTATGTACCGCAGACCTCCACAACAGGGCAGTCAAAGGCAAGAATGAGTTTCAAGTGTCAAATGGTAAGATTTATGCACTGGTAATTGGTAACATGATTTACAGACCATCCTTAAACCAGAGCACCTGTCCAAAATTCACCATGGCTTTGGCTTTGGAGTCTTGTTATCCTTTGCAATAGCATTTATATACTGATTATCACTCTATGGACCCGTTCCAAGGTTTGTTCTGTGTACATAACAGCAGCATACGCAGATTGAGCTTCAGAACGAAAATATGCCCGCGTTGGATGCGCGGATTGTATTATGTAATGCTCACAGATTCCGAACCGGCGTTGCCTCTCCCCACTATCCCCGGTTCTCTCCGAGGGAGAGACCGGGTTCTGTCGAGGTCGATGCTCACAGAGTGATCACATGACCATTGCTTTCATGTGACCTTACAGGGTTTCGAACAATCCTGATATTCTCCTCCAAGTCGAAGTTGTCGACTCGGACTTAACTCAGTCGACAACCTATAAAGTTGAACAACCTGTCGAAGTCACGCAACAGTGCAAAATTGACTCTACAGCATCTCAGAGAGTCTGTGTCTGTCAGTCTGATACACCCAATGGAAGCTGACCAGGCTGACCAGATTTCCAGCAGCAGTAAGAAGTGGGATTGATTGTAACATAACTAGAGCAAATATGCGGTCTATGTGCCACATGAAATATGCACAGACATACAATCTATATATCTTTGATGTCATACACCTGTGTCATTTCCATGAGCAGCAAGGACCATAGTATGCAATCAGACCCCTTGTCATAAGAATGTCCCCAAAATCATGCATGCCCATTGCCAAGCACACATACATTGAGCATGCATAGGAATGGGAGTTTGATGCAGAGACAACAGTTAACAAAAGCAAGACTCCTTCTCAAGTGGCAGAATGAGGCCCACTGATGGTGCACACTGGTGAGGTATGGGCAGGCTGGGAGGAGTGGGCACACTGATTCACTGGTGTTTGAGCTCTCATATAACTTCATGCTATCAATGCGCAGGGACCTGGAACATGACCCTGCCATGTGCAATGTGCAGATGAAATACCAGAATGAGTTGAAGTGCGGGAACTGTCACAAGAAATGCAGCATGAACAGGGGGAACAGCACGAGTGGGTTTGTGATGAGCGAGAGGTTGGCCATCAGAACAGCAGAGAGGAGGGGCAAGAAGCACATTGCAATGGGGTGCACGGCAGAGAGGAGTAGCACGGTGCTGCACGTGGTCCAGCTCTTGAGCTGCAGGATCACGCTGACAACTGCACCAACCCACATTTTCTGACCTATGTGTTCCACACCGTTTGGTGCTTCATTTATGTGTACAGGCCCACATGGTGCGAGATTTGCAGCACCAAGGAGCATCGCCATTGGGTTTGACCATGTCCGATGGAGCATAAAGCCAGACATGCTCGTCACAAGCACAAAGCCAGATGCATGCACAGAACTGATCACGTGCTGGATGAGCAGGCAGTTGTGCATGCATGCCATCTGCAGGTCGAAGGGAACCTCATGCAGTTAGTTGAGTGTGTTGGTGAAGGCGACACAGAGAGCAGCATGGGGATGCAGGTGGGAAGCAGGGAGACAGCAATGCCAGACATGGTGGTGAGGATGATGAGGATGAAAAGTTGCATTTTGGAGAGTTGCTAGTATACGGTGAGCAGGCGTGAGGGCATGAGTGCTGATGCTGACTTGAAGGCACCAAGGGAAATATGAGTGGTTGGATAGGCTTGGAGGGGAGGCAAAAGATCGACAGCAGAGGATGCAGAGATGGCCAGGAGTGGGTATGTCTCTGCAGACCAGAGTTCATTGTGGAAGAAATATGAGGTGAAATTGAGCAGTTTCATGGTGGAGGTTGTTGAGAGGGTTCAATAGAGGATTGTTCACATGCAAGACAAGGTTTGTGTTGGTAGGATGCCTCAGTGGAAATGCACACATGCAGTCACCATCAGACATGTATCCATGGTCTACTGATTCAGAACAGAGAATTTAATTTGCCTTAGTCTATGGTGAATGAATTACACAACACTTACAAACTCTACCACTAAAAGGCTTCTGTTTCAAAGTGAAGCTCTTGGATGTACCCGAATTCCTGAAGGTCTGGTCAATTCAATCAGCTGACATCAAAGTGGAGAGACAATCACCTAAGGTGGGTGCACAGGGTGCAACTAATGCAACTTAGCCTATTAGCTTGTGCATTCAGTGACACATGTTCCCGGATCCCTCTCAGCCTCCTTCAGAGCCTTCCAGTACGAAGAGATTGTGTGCAGCAGAGCAGCAACTTGATATCGAGCCAATTGACTGCTCGCACCCGACTGCCTTTGCGGCTTCGTCGATTCACGGACCCCAAAGCAGGTACCTGCAAAATTGCTGATACAGACTTCAAATCATTGTCTGTACAAGCAAGCTTAGTGACCACATGATTCAGTACCATAATTCCATATGACCATGCCAAGTCAGCTTGACACCATCGCATCCTAGATTGCAGAGCTCACATTGGCCAACATCCGAGTGTAATCATAGTAGTATGCATAGAATCAATATATATTTTTCATGTCTCCTTGCTTAGGAATCCTGGCCCAGGGTCCTCATTGCTGCAGTTAATTACCATAAAGATTGATTGGCCAAGTACATGTCAATTCTACAATGATATATGGCTGGGTCCAATGTACTTTATGCTGAGGAATGTATTCATGACAGCATGTGTAGGTAAGCTGCAGTGTAGTGTGTTGCAGCATGCTGCTATGGGTTGGCCAAGATATATGTGCATATCCTGCGGCATGCCGCTATGGGTTGGCCAAGGTATATCCACATATCCTGTGGCATGCTGCTATGCNTTGGCCAAGCTATATGCACATATTCCAAGGCATCCTGCTATGGGTTGACCAAGGTATATGCCTATATTCCACGGCATCCTGCTATGGGTTGGCCAAGGTATATGTGCATATCCTGTGGCATGCCATTATGAGTTGGCAAAGGTATATGCANTATCCCATGGCATGCTGCTATGGGTTGGCCAAACCACAATTNTGCAATCCCCTGCATATTGCCATGAGTTGGCCAATGTATAATTTAATATTCTGTGGCATGCTACTATGGGTTGGCCAAGCTGTAATGCCATANCTCCTCCATGTGGCTATGGGTTGGCCAAGGTATGATTTAGCAATCACTTGCATGTNGCTATGGGTTGGCCAATCTCAATGTAAGTGACTATCACCATATTTGCATGGTTGGCCAACATCTCATACCATTTGACCATTTTATGATGTTATGAGTTGGCCAATCTCAATCTAAGTCCTCTATCATATCCTCCAGCACATGTACCATATCCTGCAGCACATTTACCATATTCCATGGTATCCTATGATATTCTGAGGCATTCTATGATATCCTGCAACATGCTATAATATTCTGCAGCACATGTATCATATCCCATGATATCCAATGATATTCCCAGGTATTCTATAATATTTCAGGACATGTCATACTATCTCATAGCATGCTATCATATCCCACAGCATGCTATAATATCCTGCAGCATGTGTATCATATCCCACAGCATGCTATAATATCCTGTGGCAATGTATCATATCCCGAGGCATTCTATGATATCNTNGAGGCATGCTATCATATCTCGAGGCATTCTATCATATCCCGAGGCATTCTATCATATCCCGAGGCATGCTATNATATCCTGAGGCATGCTATGGTATCCTGNGGCATGCTACAGTATTCTGCAGCAATGTATCATATCCCATGGTATTCTATGATATCCCAAGGCATTCTATTATATCCTGAGGTGTGCTATCATATCCCAAGGCATTCTATAATATTTCAGGGCATGTCATACTATTCCATGACCTGCTATCATATCATGTGGCATGCTATAATATCCTGCAGCACATGTATCATATCCTGTAGCANTGCTATAATATCCTGCNGCACATGTATCATATCCTCGTGACATGTTACAATATCTTGCAGCATACTGTAACCTCTTCCAGCACATGTATAATATTGTACAGCATACTATCATATTCCAAAGCATGTTATAGTATCCCATAGCATATCTATGATATCTTGCTGCATGTCATGACATCTCATGATGAATGGTAATCACTAGTGGCAATCAAACACCAGTGATGCATCATTCGTCATTTAGCCACAACACCTATGTGCCAATCCTCAATGTTTTGGCTTCAACAAATCAAATCAAATAATATAAAATTAGAAAAAAGAATGACACATACTTTCAATTTATATAACACTGTGAACCATAGTGGAATTGTAACTAATCTATCGTAGAGTACAAACAAGCAAATGTAAATTAGTGAAGTCTGCCAAATTAGTCTCTGTTATGGCTCGGCAATCACCGAAATCTGAAATTGTAACACCGCTGGATCTACCCGAGCTATGGCAAGTTTCCATAATCAGATGTACCATACATTGAACCTAAATGATTTATAATGTTTGACTATCCCAATATCATGTTAAATAATATGATGAGCATGTTACATGATATAATAACTATGTGTCAGAATTCAATTAGCACATCATAAAATATGATCACATTGTGCAGGATATGATAGCACACCATGAGATAGTATGACATGCTCTGAAATATCATAGAATGCCTTGGGATACCATAGGATATCATGGAATATGATACATTGCTGCAGGATATGATAGCATGCCTCGGGATATGATAGGATACCGTGAGATATGATACATTGCTGCAGGATATTGTAAGATACCGTGGAATATGATACATTGCTGCAGGATATTGCAGGATATTATAGCATGCTGTGGGATATCATAGAATGCCTCAGGATATCATAGGATATCATGAGATATGTTATATTTGCTGCAGGATATCATGAAATGCCTCAGGATATCATTAAATGACTCAGGATATCACAGGATACCATGGATATAATACACATGCTGCAGGATATTATAGCATGCTATGGGATATGATACACATGCTGCAGGATATTATATCATGCTGTGGAATATGATAGCATGCTATGAGATAGTATGACGTGTCTTGAAATATTATAGAATACCTGGGAATATCATTGGATACCATGGGATATGATACATGTGCTGCAGAATATTATAGCATGTTGCAGGATATCATAGAATGCCTCAGAATATCATAGGATACCATGAAATATGGTAAATGTGCTGCAGGATATGGTACATGTGCTGGAGGATATGATAAAGGACTTAGATTGAGATTGGCCAACCCATAATATCATAAAATGGTCAAACAGTATGAGATGTTGGCCAACCATGCAAATATGGTGATAGTCACTTACATTGAGATTGGCCAACCCATAGCCACATGCAAGTGATTGCTAAATCATACCTTGGCCAACCCATAGCCACATGGAGGAGCTATGGCATTACAGCTTGGCCAACCCATAGTAGCATGCCACAGAATATTAAATTATACATTGGCCAACTCATGGCAATATGCAGGGGATTGCAGAATTGTGGTTTGGCCAACCCATAGCAGCATGCCATAGGATACTGCATATACCTTGGCCAACCCATAATGGCATGCCACAGGATATGCACATATACCTTGGCCAACCCATAGCAGGATGCTGTGGAATATAGGCATATACCTTGGCCAACCCATAGNAGGATGCCTTGGGATATGTGTGTATACCTTGGCCAACCCATAGCAGCATGCTGCAGGATATGTGCATATACCTTGGCCAACCCATAGCAGGATGCCACAGAATATGTGCATATACCTTGGCCAACCCATAGCAGGATGCCTCGGGATATGTGCATATACCTTGGCCAATGCATAGCGGCATGCCACGGGATATGTGGGTATACCTTGGCCAACCCATAGCAGCATGCTGCAGGATATGCACATATATCTTGGCCAANCCATAGCAGCATGCTGCAACACACTACACTGCAGCTTACCTACACATGCTGTCATGAATACATTNCCCAGCATAAAGTACATTGNACCCAGCCATATATCATTGNAGAATTGACATGTACTTGGNCAATCAATGCTTTATGNTAATTAACTGCAGCAATGAGGACCCTGGGCCAGGATTCCTNAGCAAGGAGACATGAAAAATATATATTGATTCTATGCATACTACTATGATTACACTCNGATGTTGGCCAANNTGAGCTCTGCAATCTAGGATNCGANGGTGTCAAGCTGACTCGGCATGGTCATATGGAATTATGGTACTGAATCATGTGGTCACTAAGCTTGCTTGTACAGACAATGATTTGAAGTCTGTATNAGCAATTTTGCAGGTACCNGCTTTGGGGTCCNTGAATCNACGAAGCNGCAAAGGCGGTCNGGTGNGAGCAGTCAATTGGCTCGGTATCAAGTTGCTGCTCTGCTGCACACAATCTCTTCGTACTGGAAGGCTCTGAAGGAGGCTGAGAGGGATCNGNGAACATGCNTCACTGAATGCACAAGCTAATAGGCTAAGTTGCATTAGTTGCANCCTGNGCACCTGCCTTAGGTGATTGTCTCTCCACTTTGNTGTCAGCTGATTGAATTGACCAGACCTTCAGGAATTNGGGTACATCCAAGAGCTTCACNTTGAAACAGAAGCCTNCTAGTGGTAGAGTTTGTAAGTGTTGTGTAATTNNTTCACCATAGACTAAGGCAAATTAAATTCTCTGTTCTGAATCAGTAGACCATGGATACATGTCTGATGGTGACTGCATGTGTGCATTTCCACTGAGGCATCCTACCAACACAAACCTTGTCTNNCATGTGAACAATCCTCTATNNAACCCTCTCNACAACCTCNACCATGAAACTGCTCNATTTCACCTCANATTTCTTCCACAATGAACTCTGGTCTGCAGAGACATACCCACTCCTGGCCATCTCTGCATCCTCNGCTGTCGATCTTTTGCCTNCCCTCCAAGCCTATCCAACCACTCATATTTCNCTTGGTGCCTTCAAGTCAGCATCAGCACTCATGCCCTCANGCCTGCTCACNGTATACTAGCAACTCTCCAAAATGCAACTTTCCATCCTNGTCACTCCTCACCACCATGTCTGGCNTTGCTGTCTCCCNNCTTNNCACCTGNNTCCCCATGCTGCTCTCTGCTGCAATNNGCTCTGCACTCTGTGTCGCCTTCNCCAACACACTCAACCAACTGCANNAGGTTCCCTTNGACCTGCAGATGGCATGCATGCACAACTGCCTGCTCATCTGNCANGNGATCAGTTCNNTGCATGCATCNGGCTTTGTGCTTGNGANGNGCATGTCNGGCTNTNTGCTCNNTCGGACATGGTCAAACCNNATGGNGATGCTCCTTGGNGCTGCAAATCTCGCACCATGCAGGCCTGTACACATAAATGAAGCACCAAATGGTGTGGAACACATAGGTCAGAAAATGTGGGTTGGTGCGGTTGTCAGCACGATCCTGCAGCTCAAGAGCTGGATCACGTGCAGCACCGTGCTACTCCCCTCTGCCGTGCACCCCATTGCAATGTGCTTCTTGCCCCTCCTCTCCGCTGTTCTGATGGCCAACCTCTCACTCATCACAAACCCACTCGTGCTGTTCCTCCTGTTCATGCTGCATTTCTCGTGACAGTTCCTGCTCTTCAACTCGTTCTGGTATTTCATCTGCACATTGCACATGGCAGGTGCTAAGGACTGACGTCCTGTAGTGACCGGGTAGGGACTCAGGCTACACACAAACAACAAAGGCTGACCTGCTCAAGAGGCGATCGACGATGGAGAGAGTCGAGAGCGATTGAGAGAGGGAAGCACAGCGTGGAGGGACTTAAAGGGCACTGGCGACTGACAGGAGGTAAATCCTATGGAGTTGCAAAGTGGTTAAGCTGAGGTCTCAGGGACTCAGCTTACCGGGTTAAATACATGAGGGATGCGCAGTCAGAGTCGTATCTAAGGTAACAATCAGGACTGCGCACTGCGCAGCATCGTACTGCGCATGAGTGAAGGCGAAACGTGATGGGGAGGTAGATAAGGTACACTGCAACGATCAGTGATGGAAACGAATAGTGGATCGAGGCAGTGCGATAGCATCCATGCATGCATGTAGATATAGTTAAATAAAGGGAATAGAGCAACAGGACATCGACCATGGTGTGGATGTCGAAGAGAGTGATGTCAAGTTAAGAAATGAAACGTACGATTCTTAACAAGACCAATCAAATACAATCAGATATCAATCAGAAATTTCCAGGTTTACTGATGTGGGATGATGCTTTTGACAAACATGAGTTTACTTCTCGACAAAAGCAGGTGATAGATTTTTTTTCAAATCAAATATGAATGCAATGATGCTAGAGATGACTTTTCTGTGCAAAAAAAACAACAAGAACTAAACAACAGTTTTGGTGATAAAATCTTTGCAACATTTCAGCATGAGCTTGATGGCCAACATGATGAAGATGAAGCCACTGCCAACTGGGGTGTAGATAGTCTGACTGAAAAGCTTCAAGAAGAATGAGATGATATAGGCAAAAAACAACAGAAAAGACTGACAGATATGTATGAAATGCATAAACTTATTCAAGGTACTGGATGGTTAAATTCAAGTAAAATAGGTCAGATAGAAAATGCTGTTGATGAGAATGTCATGTTATCCAAGTCTCAAAGGGAATGGAAAGCAACTCTAGCACGAGAAAAAAATATCATCTTGGCCAAAAGAGATCTTGAAGCTAGCAATGCAGAAAAAAATAATGATACTTCCTATGAAGATCCTTATAACATAAATGAAGTCAAGTTGGTGAGCAGAGCATATTTAGATTACAATTATGGTCCAAAAAATCTAGAGGATAGATTAAACATTGATAAAATAGCTAAGACATTCACACTAAATGTTAAGCAATCAAGAGCATTCAAGATTATTGCAAATCATGCTGTGACTCCACAGTCTGAGCAGCTTAAAATGTATTTAGGTGGTATGGCTGGCACTGGCAAGTCACAAGTCATCAAAGCTATGACCAGATTTTTTGAGCAAAGATAAGAGTCTTACAAATTTTTAATCATGGTACCTACAGGAGCTGCAGCAGCTTTGATAGGAGGATCAACATACCATTCTATGCTGGCTATTAATAAATTTCAACCAGAAGGAGGCAAAGGTATATCTACTCTAGCTGACATCCATACCAGGCTTCAACATGTTCAGTACATCTTTTTAGATGAGGTGTCTATGGTAGATTGCAATAGTTTGTATAATATCAGTGCTCAAATGAGCAGTGCACTCAAAGTAGAAGATCAACCTTTTGGAGGTGTGAACATCATTTTTGCTGGTAACTTTGCTCAACTGCCTCCTCCTGCTAATAGTGCCTTGTACAGCCAGGATGTAGATACTGTAATTCACACCACTCATTCTCATTTAAAACAAAAAGCTTGTTTAGAAAAAGCATTATGGCATCAGTTTGTGACTGTAGTAATTTTAAGACAGAATATGCATCAAAAAACACAGACACCTGATGATGCTAGATTCAGAAGAGCTTTGAAAAATATGAGATACAAATATTGTACAGAAGATAATATCAACCTTCTTAGATCTAGAATTACAGGACCTGGGGCCAATAGACCCAACATCGCAGATCCTTAATTTCGAAATGTATTTATCATTACATCATTCAACATTCAGAAAGATAAAATTAATGGAGCAAGAACAATTTGATGCGGAATGGAGTCAGGACAAAAGCTTGTACACTTTTATTCTATAGATAGATGGCATAAGGCTGATGAATCTTTGTCAAGTAAAAATATGTATAGTGATCCTATAAGAGCAAACAATCAAATTCACATTACCTTGCAAAGAAACCTATGGGAGTTAATTTCATCTATGACCAAACACTATGCAGGAAAACTATTTTTGTGTATGAGAATGCCTGTTATGCTCAAACACAATGAAGCAACTGAGATGTGCATTACCAATGGAGCTGAAGGTGTGATCGTAGGATGGAAGTGTCATACTGGCATTGATGACAAGCTTGTATTAGACGTAGTCTTTGTGAGGTTGACTTGTGCACCCAAGCCGGTGCAACTCACAGGCCTGCCTCTTAATGTTGTTCCTATCTCCAGAGTTGAAGAGAAAATCAAATGCTTTATGCCCAATAACAAAGAAATATGGATTAGTAGATTTCAGATTCTCATCCTACCTAACTTTTCAATGATAGACTATGCTTCTTAAGGAAGAACACGGCCATTCAATGTTGTTGATATTCAAAATTGTAAGGACCAAAGAGGAGTCTATACTGCTCTCTCACGAAGCTCAAGTCATCAGTATTCTTACAAACTTTCTGCTAGGTCTGATTCTGTCTGATCTTGCCTGATTACCTTATATACCTGACAGATTGGTCATTTCTGGCTGCAAACAAAATCAGGCAAGTCAGGTAGAGTCAGATTTTATCAGATATGTATTTACACCCAGACCTAGTCAGATTTAAAATATCTTCTGCTGCCAGACAGATCAGGCAGGGTATAGCCTTCCAGACACAGTCAGATTTTGAATGTTCTCCAGATTTTTTTTTTCTTGTCAGATCAGCCAGGCAGGGTGTAGTCTCCCAGACACAATCAGATTTTGGATGTCTTTCAGATTTTTTACTGTCAGACAGATCAGGCAAGGTGTAGTCTCTCAGACACAGTCAGATTTTAGATATTGTTCAGATTTTAGATGTTCTTCAGATTTTGAATGTTTATCAGATTTGTTTTCTTTTCAGTTTAGCCAGGCAGATGTAATCTCTCAGACATAGTGTTATTGTAAACTCAAGGTTGTGGGTCACCTTTAGCTGTGAACTTCCTCTAGATCAGTAGACTAAGATCACAGATCACATCCAGTGAAACTATGATCAAAATAGTACAGCATGATGTGTAAGGGCTTGTTGAGAAGCAATTACATAGGGCTTTCAAATACATCTAAGAATATAATGATCAGACAAAAACTGATTGAGATAGATCAAGATCTCTTGTTTAAGAGTGTTAAGAACCGTATGTTTCATTTCTTAACTTGACATCACTCCCTTCGACATCCACACCATGGTCGATGTCCCGTTGCTCTATTCCCTTTATTTAACTATATCTACATGCATGCATGGACGCTATCGCACTGCCTCGATCCACTATTTGTTTCCATCACTGATC
>SFCI01000705.1:4140-16281 GCA_004681135.1 Hericium alpestre | reverse complement strand
TTTTTTAAACCCAATTAATAATCTTTGAAATACATTTCTTTTCATTATATTTTATATTAATATATGATAACTTAAAGTTATATTCAATTTTTATTACTTTATTTTTATTATATAAACTGATTTTATTTTTTATTTATGTAATTGAATTTGTTATTTTATAAATATTTAATTTATAATTTAGTTGCTTAGAATAGAACAAATGAATAATAAAAATTTATTCATTAATTCCTTCTTTTACTTGTTCTAATAATGCGATAAAAGAAGTAAATAAAGAGCCTAATATCACCCAAATAATAAATGATTTAAATTATTTATTATTTTAACTTTACTCAAAAAAAGTTATTAAATTAAAATTTTCACTCTGTCAGTATCCAGCTGATAGAGTTTTTTATTATTATTTTTAATTTTTAATATAATAATAATGTATTAAAAGGATTAGAATTTATAATAATATATATACTCAACTTTTATTTGTGTTTTAAGGGGGATTTATTTTGTTAATAGAGATAATTAATTATTATTTTTTATTATATTTATAATTATATTTATAATTAAATTTATAATTAANATATATATNTATATATATATATAATATATATATATATATCTTATAATAAAGTGTGTATTATTTCATTTATACTATATAATCTTAAATATTCATAAATTTTAATTTATTAGATTAAAATATTTCATTATTATTAGTATATTTTTACTTAATAGTTTTATTATTCTTTTTTAATCTTTATTTTAATAGTTTATTCTTAATAAGAATTTTACCTAATGAAATTAAAATTAATTATTTAAATTTATTATCTAATTGAAGAATTAAAAATCTTTACAAAATAATAAAACTAAAATTTAAAACTGTTAAATAAAAATAATATTATTACATGTAACAGCAAAAATTTTATGAATTAATATATCTTTTTTATATTATAAAAGAAGCTTATCTTAATATACTATTTTGATGAGTTTTCATATTAAAATAATTTAATTTTGTTTATTTAAAATAAATTATAAACTAAATTAAAATTAATTAATACAGTACCAATAATGTTTAATAAAAATAATATAAATTAATTATAATTTATAAAAATTATTATATATAACAAAATATAGTACATATTTTAATAAATGTTCCCTGAGGTGAATGCAATTATATTTAAATCTATTATGAATCTATCTTTATTTATATTTTTAATAGGAATATTCTTATTAACTCTATCAATTAAAAGAAGTAATAAATATATAATTAATAAAATATTTTTATCTTATTTAAATTTCATTTTTTATTTTAAAAATGAATATATAATTTTATTTTTAAATTTTATTTTAGTTTTAATTTTAATTTTAATATCTGCTTATNNTAGAGTAAGTTATGGTTTGATTACTAGTGGTTTTTTTATTTTCTGCATTCCCTTATGTGATAACTAATATACAAGGTAATGAAATTATAGTTACCGGTACCTTTATCGAATCTGTTTTTTTACATTTAGGAGAGAGAGGAGCAATAGTTACGAGTAGTATAATATCTGAGTATATCTTTATAGAAACTGATTTAACTAATAATTTTTCTAGTTTAATTAACGGTAACTTTAGTTATCAAAATGCACAAGGTTCTTTTTTACTTTTTTAAAACAGAAATTAGATATTGATACTAATACTTCCAATGGAGCTTTTAAACTAGTAGTTAATAATCTAAATTGAATAGAATTACTAAATAATAATATACAAGAAACTTTCCTTGCTAATTTTGGGGTTCTGAATAATGAAAATTGAAACACTCCAGGAGATCTACTTCAGTACCGAAATAATATCCCTAATAATCATTTATATCATAAAATGTATTTATCTCAGCTTGAACATAGCAACATTATAAATAGATTAGATATTATTAATCCAAATTGAAGAGAAAATTTTAATATAAATTAAACTAAAAACAAATAAAAAAATAAAATAGTAAAAAAANAANNNAANATACCTAAAAAAACTTAAAAATTAAAAGGAACTTATACTATATATACTATATAGTTATAGCAATCATATTAATAATTTAATTTTGTTTATTTAAAATAAATTATAAACAAAATAAAAATAAATTAATACAGTACTAATAATATTTAAGAAAAGTAATAAAAATGATTTATACTTTATTTATAAAAAATTCTCAATTATTTATAATAAAAAATATTATATTATAATTCTCTAACAAAAAATTATAAAATATTCTGATTTATTTTTAATAGAGATAATATCTCGTAACTAATTATTATTTTATTAAATTATTTTATATAAAAATATATAATATAAATTAGTTATAATTTATAAAAATTATTACATATAAAAAAAAATATAGTACATATTTTAATAAATGTTCCCTGAGGTGAATGCAATTATATTTAAATCTATTATGAATCTATCTTTATTTTTATTTTTAATAGGTATATTAGGTTTTATTTTAAACCGAAAAAATATTATATTAATGATAATAGCCATAGAAATAATGTTATTATCTGTAACTTTATTAGTCTTACTATCAAGTTATAGTTATGATGATGGAATTGGTCAATTATTTAGTATATTTATAATATCTTTAGCAGGAGCAGAATCAGTAATAGGTTTAAGTATACTTGTAGCATTTTATAGATTAAAAGGAAATATATCATTAAGAACATAATGTATTTAACAATATTAATATTACCTTTATTAGGTTCAATAGTATCCGGATTTCTGGGTAGAAAAATAGGAGTGAGTGGATCTCATATAATAACTTGTAGTTGTTTAATAATCTCCTCAATATTAGCTACAATAGCTTTTTATGAAGTTGGAATTTGTGGTTCTCCAGTTTCAATAAATTTAGTGAATTGATTAGAGTCAGAATATTTTAATATATCTTGAGAATTTTTATTTGATCAATTAACTGTAACTATGTTTATACCTGTATTATATATTTCATCTTTAATTCATATTTTTTCAACAGATTATATGTCAGAAGATCCTCATAATCAAAGATTTTTCTCTTATTTATCTTTATTTACTTTTTTTTATGTTAATATTAGTATCAGGTGCTAATTATTTTGTAATGTTTGTAGGTTGAGAAGGTATAGGTATAGTTTCTTATTTATTAATTAATTTCTGATTTACTAGAATACAAGCAAATAAATCAGCTATTTTAGCTTTAATTATGAATAGAGTAGGAGATATGGGATTAAGTATAGGATTTTTTGCTTTATTTTCATTATTTGGTTCATTAGATTATTCTACAATATTTACTATTGCACCATTTATGAATGAAACTGCTATAACTATAATTAGTTTATTATTATTAAGTGGTGCTATGGCTAAATCAGCTCAAATACCCTTACATTCTTGATTACCAGGATCAATGGAAGGACCAACACCAGTATCCGCATTAATTCATGCAGCAACACTAGTAACAGCAGGATTATATTTATTAATAAGATCTTCACCTTTATTAGAATTTAGTTCTACTGGATTATTAGTAATAACTTTAGTAGGAGCTACAACAGCTTTTTTTGCAGCTACTTGTGGTTTAGTACAAAATGATTTAAAAAGAATAATAGCATTTAGTACTATAAGTCAATTAGGATATATGGTAATGGCAGTAGGTTTAAGTCAATATAATGTAGCTTTAATGCATGTAGTAAATCATGCTTTCTTTAAAGCCTTATTATTTTTAGGAGCAGGAGCTGTAATACATAGTTTTGCTGATCAACAAGATGTAAGAAAATTAGGAGGTTTAATAAAATTTTTACCATTTACTTATACAGCTATGTTAGTAGGATCCTTATCTTTATTAGCTACACCTTGATTAACTGGATTCTATAGTAAAGATTTAATAATAGAATTAGCCTATGGTCAATATAGTTTCAGTGGAACTTATGCATATCTATTAGGAAGTATAACAGCAGGATTAACTGCTTTTTATTCCTTTAGATTAATATCTTTAGTTTTCTTAACTGTACCTAATGGTTCAAAACAATCTTATTTACATTCTCATGAAGCTAATTTAGCAGTTATAATACCTTTATTTTTATTAGCTTTATTTAGTATATTTTTTGGATTTATCTTTTCAGATTTATTTGTAGGTATGGGTACTGATTTCTTTGGTAATGCTATATTTATTAAACCAAATAATATTTCTATTATAGAAGCTGAATTTAGTTTACCTATTTTAATAAAATTATTCCCTGCTTTATTATCATTAGCTGGTGCTAGTTTAGCTATTTATCTATATCATTTTTCTCCTATTTTTATTAATGAATTAACTGATTTTAATTTAGGTAGAAAAATTTATACTTTCTTAAATGGAAAATATTTCTTTGATATTATTTATAATAATTTTATTATCTCTAAAGGTTTAGAATTAGGTTATATTATATCTAAATTTTTAGATAGAGGTATTGTTGAAAAAGTAGGTCCTTATGGATTAACTAATACTTTAAATGATACAAGTAAAAATATTAGTTCATTAGATACAGGTATAATTACAACTTATGCTTTATATTTTACTGTTTCTTTATTATCTTTATTATTTATAGTATTTGCACCAATATTATTAGATACAAGCTATTTAAATGAAATAAAATTACTTATTATAAATTTAGCTAGTCTAATTATAGTATTATATCCTTCTAATAAAAATAATTAATTTTAATTATTAAAATTTAATTTTTTATTCATTTATATTTAAATAAATAGTAACAAATTAAATATTTTAAATTTTTTATTCTATATTTTAATGTAAAAAAAAAATGAATATAAAATTTGATCCCCCTTATTATTATTTGTATTTGTATTTTTTTTTGTTTATTATATAATTGAATTTTTAACTTTAATTTTATATGTTTATATAACTTTTATTTTATATATTTATTTAACTTTAATTATAAAATTGGATATATAATAATTCTCTACTATAATAATTTATAGTTGAATTATAATTAATATACAATTACAGAGATAATAATTATAAAAATTATATAATTAAATATATAATAATAAATATATAAATAATACTTCTTAATTTAAGAAAAATACTATAATAATTAAATGATACTATAGAAGAAGAAGAATCAGATCATTCTTTTGAAACCAAATCATTTTCCGATTCTATAGGTGGTTTAGCTCTATACTTTCCTTTATCTTTGGTTTTTGATAATTTATCTTTGTTTTTTGATAATTTTTCATAAAGTTTTCTATTTAATTCTTTTCTATCATGAGTATTATTAGTATTATTGTTATCACTATCATCACTATCTCCATCAGTATTAAAACCTAATAATGTTAGTATTCAACTTATTGGTAAAGAATCTCAATAATAATATATTCCAAATCCTATAACTATAATTAATAAGGATCCGATTAGATAATTCGTTAAACTATCTTTATCATTATCATTAGATATATTAGCATTTTTATATTTTTGCCTTAATGATTGGTATAATTCTTCTTCATCCCTATCTTCTTTATTAACAAAGGGTAGTTTATTTTTAAATGAGGATAGAACTGTTTTATTTTCTTTTCTTTCAAAGAATGGTAAATAATTTTTTGATATTAGTTCAAGAAAAGAAATCAGTAAATGATTCGAATAAATCTATAATTGATCAATATCAACTCACAATTTGTGTGTATCCTCAAATATCTGCAATAGATACTCCAAATATAGTTCATAGTAAAAGATTAGTTGTTCTTCATATTCATAAAATTAATCTTGATCTTTTAAGTCATTTTAAACTAATAATACTTAATCTTATTATATTATTAAGTATTTTTAAACTAGTAACTCATACCAATAAACCGTTTATATTTTGGTATATAGATTTATTGGTGGAAGGTGCATTTTGAACTAATCTTTTAATTNNTTNNTTTTTAGTTAATCTTTTGTAAAGTTTTTCATACAAATAACTATGGTTTGTTGTGTAAATTGATTCTAAATAAGTAAATTTAACGATACGAGTGTCATAAAAATAATTCACTGCTTTTATTTAGAAATTATAATTTTAAACTATTGATTAATGGGGATTTTAAATCTAAAAAATAGATAAAGGATAGTAAATAATAATTATTATTATTATTTTTAATATTATAAGATTTACTTGAAGTAAAAAGATTAACCTATTGATATAATAAAATAATACAAAGACCTATAATACTTAATAATGTAATAATAATAAAAAGTATTTCTATTATTATACTTAAATAATTATATTTTTTGAAATAGTTTATTATTTTAATGTATTTATGGTATTTTGTTTCTATATTACTATATTTAATAGCATATATAATTATAAAATAACCTGTAACATTAATAAAGCATCATAGAAGAATTATATTTAAAACTAATACACCCCAAAGCAGTTGTTGAAAAGCACTCATATTATCTGGTACCGTAGTTCAATCAAAATTAAGAAAAGGTAATATATTTATAGAATATAAAGTTTTATTTAACTTTGAGTTTATATTTTGTTTATTAAACCCAACTATATTTTTTTTTAGTATTATTATTAATATTTTTATTATTATTTTCGGTATTATCATTTTTATTATTATTTGAAGAATCACCAGTATTATTATTATTTGAAGATTTAGAGTTTATATAATCTTTATATCCTTGGCTAATACCAGAGTATGCAGATCCAGCACCTCCACCAAAAACAAGTCTGTTAATTACTTTGTCTAATATTCTTTTTGAAAATAAAATAATAGGAATAGCAGTAATAACAGAAATAATAAAAATATAACAAATAATATTATTATTTATACTCAAATAAAAATGAATTAAAGTTATCAAATCTAATGTATTATTTTGAATTTCAAACATATTTGTATAAAATTTTATAGTTATGACAATGTCAATCTCGTATTAACTTTAAAATTAATACACTCTTTTAGAATTAAACAACATACACACACACAAAACAAACCCACACACAAATGAAAAATCAACCTCAAAAATGATAATTATTAATATAAGATATAAAAAAACTAAAAAAAGCCTTAGACAGATTATATCCTAAAATACTAAAATAAAAAGTACAATATATCTCATAGTGGTGGTGGTGGTGTTTAGTAAAAGAAGGAATTAATGAATAAATTTTTATTATTTATTAATTCTATTCTAAGCAACTAAACTATAAATTAAATATTTATAAAATAAAATATTCAATAACAAAAATAACTAATAAAATTAGTTCATATATTACAAATAAAGTAATAAAAATTGAATATAACTTTAGTATCATATATTAATATAAAAATACAAATGCAAATAATAAATAGAAATGAATTTCAATCTTTTCCTTATCATTTAGTAGATCCTTCTCCTTGGCCTATATTAGTTAGTTTCTCTTTATTAAATTTAACAATAGGAGCTGTAATGTATATGCAAGGTTTTGCTTATGGTAATTATATTTTAAGTTTAGGATTTACTTTAACAGTTTTTGCTATGGTATTATGATTTAGAGATATAATAACAGAAGGTACTTATTTAGGTAATCATACAACACAAGTACAAAAAGGATTAACTTTAGGTGTAATATTATTTATTATAAGTGAATTATTTGCTTTCTTTGGTGTGTTCTGAGCCTTTTTCCATTCTAGTTTATCACCAACAGTAGAAATAGGAGGAGTATGACCACCACAAGGAATAACACCTTTAGATCCTTTTGCAATTCCTTTATTAAATACAATATTATTATTATCTTCAGGTGCTTTTGTAACTTATGGACATCATGCTTTAATACAAGGAGATAGAAGAGGAGCAATATTAGGAACTTTATTAACAATAATATTAGCTGTATTATTTACTGGATTACAATATTATGAATATTCAGAAGCTGGATTTACAATATCAGATTCAGTATATGGTACAGTATTTTATGCATCAACAGGATTACATGGAATACATGTAATAATAGGAACTTTATTTATTTTAGTAGGATTTATACGAATAGTAAATTATCATTTAACAGATACACATCATCAAGGTCATGAAGCAGGAATATTATATTGGCATTTTGTAGATGTAGTTTGGCTTTTTTTTATTTATAGCAGTATATTACTGGGGTGGAAATTAACCAAATTTGAAATAAGTAATATAAACTGAGAAATAGAAACAAAATATAAACTAATATTACTTTCTCTATCAAATTATATACAACAGATTTCAATTAAATTCTCTCTTTATTTATTATTATATTATAATAAAATTAAAAATAGTATTATTATAATTTATATTACTTATTATATTCTAATTATTTTTATTACTCTAACTTTAGACTCTTTAGATTCTTATTCTTTATATTTTTTCATTGTTAATGATAATAATAGTTTATATTTATATGAAGATATATTTTGAAATAATGAATTAGTTAATAATAATCTTAATTTTAATAATAATGTTTATATTGATTTTATGAGTACTTCTTCTAATAATAATTCTAGTAAAAGTTTAGTATCTAGAGATTATTTAAGAGGTGAAGGTGGATCTAATAATCCAACACCTTCTAATAATAATGATACAAATATTTTAGGAACTTCTTCTTTAAATGAAAGTAATAATAATACTAATTCTGATAATACTAATAATAATTTAAATAATAATAATAATAATAATAATAATAATAATAACAGTAATATAGAAAATAATAATTCAGTAAATATTGCTAATAATAATAATCATACTCCATTTTTTAATAGAGATTCTTATAGAAGATCAGATTTTGTTTATGGGTGATCTTTATATGATGAACCTGGAAATATTGCTTATATGCCTATATATTTTACTCCTGAATTAAAACAAGGTTTTTTTACAGATAATGGTGATTTCTTTATTCCAACTAATGCTTATGGTAAATTTGGTGAACATTTAGTTTATAAAGATATTCATGGTAATATTTTCTCTGATAGATTTATCAAAGTAAATCTTAGACCTGATAATTTTAATGGTGTAGTTTATGGTCCTCCATTTAGTCATAAAACCTCTCCTAAATAATTTAAATTATATATTAGTATTTACTTATTAATAATAATAATAAAAATAAAAAAATAATAATAATAATAATAATATTAATAATAATAATAAAAATAATACTAATAATAATTTTAAATAATAAATTAAAATATAACTATATATTATAAAAATAATATTTAGATTAATATATCCCCCTTACTCTTGAGTTATTTTGTTATTTATAAAAATAATATTTAGATTAATATATACCCCTAACTCTTAATTTATTTTGTTATTTATAAAATAAAATTACTTAAATTGAATATTTATTATTTCTTATTAATATTATATAAATTAAATTAAATTAAATTAAATTAAATTAAATTAAATTAAATAAAATAAAATAAAATAAAATTAAATATCTATAATAGAAGGAATAAATAAATTATTTTTATACAATTTAAATTAATAAATTCTTATATATATTTTAAACTAATAAATTATAAATTAAATTAGTATCTAATAGTCAAATTAGTTAATTTTAGTTATAGAAAGAAACTTGTATTATAATTTTATTTTATTAATTATTTGAATATAACTATAATTTTAAAGATTAAATTAATTAAAATATTCTCCTCAAATGACTTTAAATCTTTTAATAAAAATACTGCTTTTCTTAATGATTATAATATTTTTATATTTATGAATGCATTCTTATTCTTTATATTCTCTATTTATTTGTTAGGATTTTCAAGTATCTAAGTAGAATTAGAATTATTACTTATTACTTTATATTTTTGTTATCCTTTATTTAAATCTCTTTAAATAATTAATAATATTTTTTACAGAATCAAACTATTATATTTCTCTATATTAGAAAATAATAATAATAAAAATAATACTAATAATAATTTAGTTTTCTTTATCTCTAATAATTATAATATTTTTACTGATTCATCTTTAGATATTAAAAATATACTATTAAAGATATAATATCTGAGATTAAGTCTGTAATTTCAACTAATATTCTATTAATATTAATATTAATCGTACATAATATTAAATATAATATATTTTATAAAATATTTATCAATAATTTTATAGAAGTATTATTAAGTAAAGTATTATTAAGTAGTATCTTAGGAGTTAATTTTATATTTGTAATATATTCTATAGTATTATTTTTTATTATTAATTATTAATTATTTATTATTAATTATTTATTATTTATTATTAATTATTAATTTTATAATAATTTAAATTAGAATTAGAATTAGAATTAGAATTAGAATTAGAATGAATAAGTCCTTATATCTCTTTTTCTATTATAAAAAATAAACATTATTAGTTCTATATGTAATATTTAATATGTAATATCTAATTTATAATTTGTAATATGTAATAGTTTAATTTAATTATTAAAGTTAAATATTATAATATTTTCAACTATAATTTTATAGTTTTATATAATTATTTACATATTTATAACTATAAATGATAAAGTAATAGGTATTTAGATATTATACTAACTGATAATTAAAATTATAAATGTATATATTTTATACTTGTATATTATATAATATTCATATAATATTTTTTAGTTAATTTTATTTAATTCATAATTATACTTTATTTATACCTATTTCCTTTAGTATAAATTATAATAATATAAAATAAAATAAAATAATTAAATTATTTAATCTAATTTGTGTTAAATTGATTATTCTATTAAAAATTAAATAAAATATAGAATAGATTATTAATCTTTCATTAAAATAATATATTATTATTTATTATTAAGTTTTATTATAGTTACTAATAATTAGTTATTTACTATTAATTTTTTATTATAATTATAATTATTTTTACTAATTACTAATTTTAATTAAGAAAGGCAGATAAAAAATTTAATCTTTAAATAAAGACATAAAAGACATAAATGTCATAAAAGACATAAAATACATAAAATACTTTTGTTTATATTTAATAATGTAAAATACTAACTATTTTAATAGTTCTTTTCATAAATAAACACAAGGATATACTTTTTTTATCTAAAGTTAAATATTTAGTATAATAATTTATAATAAAATAACTATCTATTTTAACATAAAATTAAAAAGTAATATAAATTCTATTTAATAAAGAAAATATTCTTCTGTAAATAATCTTATAATGAATATGATCATTAAAATATAATAATAAATAATTATATTAAATTTAATACTATTAAACTAATTTTTATACTATTAAACTAATCTTTATTATATATTCATATAATCATATTTTTATATAGCCATATATTTAAATATTATAATTTATATTTGAATAAATTATAATAAATAGTAAAGTATAAAAAGTAAATATATTTAAATTATTTTTATTTTAATCATTCTCATTCTATTCTTTATTATATTCAATTAAAAAATAATTCTTAGATTAGAATAATAATCCAAATTATAATAAACTAATTCTTAGATTAGAATAATAATCCAAATTAAAATAAACTAAACTAAAGTGAGTATTGCCGAAAACTGGAATTGAACCAATATTTAAGTCTTACAAGGAATTCGTTTTAGCCAATTAAACTATTCCGGCTATAAAAATAATAGAATATTAGAATATTTAATGAAAAGAAATAAAAAAATAAATTTATTTAAAAAATTAAATATTAAAAATATCCCAATATTATGTGTGTTACTATTAAATTACCCCGGAATGAAATCGAATCACTGTCTCTCCAGCTTCAGTGGAGCGCTTTAACCATTAAGCAACCGAGGTTCTTATATATTTACTTTTATTTGTGTCTTTTTTTTATTTATTTTTTATATTATTTGTGTTTATATTATTTGTTTTGGAGAAAGATAGACTCGAACTATCATATTTGTAGTGCAAATACAACTGATTACCAATTATCAGATTTCCCCTTATTTAATTATTGTTTATATTTATTAATTTAATTATTTTTTATTTGTATTTATATTATTAAGTATAGTATAATAATCAATATTCTAAATAAAAAATAAATTATTATTTATANANATATATANATATANANNNTATTATTATTATATNNTATTATNTTATNNNNTATTATATNNNAATTATNNTATATTGNNATNNTATTATTATTCTNNTANNGNTNANATNNAANTNNNTGATTTAAA
>SFCI01000704.1:0-16306 GCA_004681135.1 Hericium alpestre | reverse complement strand
AGGGCACGTACCGGCTGGCAAAGAGAACAAAATTTCTGAATGTTAGCCGACACGTCGACCACTAGATCCAGTCTGGAACAAACATGAGGCCTCAACCAGCCAGCCGACCGTAACAGCAACCAGATGCGAGCGATAGACGGAAACTAAGTCCGAAGGATGAAGGGGCCTTGATAGGGAAAGAACTAGAGCTAAGTCAGCCAAAGATCTACAAGCTCAAGCTTGCAATGGGCAACGGGCTACTGTAAACGACTCTTGAAGGACTGTTGTAAACAAGCAGTCGGTTAAACGCGATCTTGGCTTAAGAATCATTGGGATGCGGCGAGCGACCGGGAAAGAAGAGGCAAAGCGACTGCGTGCGGGATGATGAGGCGGAATGAGTAGCGGTCAGGAAGTATGCTTGCGAAGGCAATCCTGGCACATCACCGCGGACGGATGCGAAGTCACGTACCTCTTGACCGAAGGGAACCATGGACAAAGGCCTAAATGAGTATGAAGAGGACTTGCGGTTAGCCAGAATGTCAGCCGCTCCAAGACAACAGTATTCGCCACTCGCCCAGTCTGAACCCAGAAAAAAAAAACCGAGTCAGCCGGTCAAGTGTAGGCCGAGCGAAAGCCGTTTTAGAGGAAGAACCGGACACGAGCAAGATGAATAACACCTGGGCCCAGGGGAAGAAGGAAACTTGAAGAGCCAAGGACCCGGACATATGCCAATCGAGGGCGTACGATCTTGAGCCCACTCGAGTATAATGGGCGGCGGGTGGCTGCGAAATAAGACAGCGTGGATATGCACCAGACAACCAAAAAGACCTTTATCGTCAATTCCTGAATGATGTATGGAAGAACGTACCAATCGGCCAAGTGGGGAAATCCAGGATCGCAAAGTAGTCAGCCCGCTCACTGACCATCGACTCCGCTTGTACATGCTCCTTCGAGAAGGGCGAGAGCCAGTTAAAGGGGATCATGGCGCGAAGGGAAGGGAAATGGAACGAGGCAAACTGCTAGGGGGATGATGGAGGTAAGAGGACAAGAGGCGGATGACGGTAAGACAATGGGACGAGGTCTTAAATATCCCGAGCGGGGCTGACACTGTTTGGTCTGCCAAACATAGGTTTCAGGCCACCAGTCTGAATCGAAATGGCGGAGGGGGAAGTATTGGGTTCTCGAATTAGCGTGATGGAAGGAAATATCAATTTAGAACTTACCCACCTGGTCAAGCTTTCAAGACCTGGCTGCAGGAGGAACCCCTCAAGGGCAGTCCGCGCACCATGTTTCCCGAAGGCCTAAAGACTATGTCGGACGATCTTTCTTTCATGAGAAAGGGGAAGACGAACTTGCCACACGCGTAAGGAGAGTCTATAGTGTCTATCCTCTCGGTTGCAGGAGTCTTGTAGTTAAATCGCGTATAAGATCGTGGAGGCTGCCTAAAGGCTGGTTTTCAGTTGACCGCCACTTTTAAAGCAGCAGTATTCACCAGTTGTGGTTTTATTTTTCTCTTGCGGCAGAAATAATCAGAGTAGTGTTCCTTGCACCTTGGGAGTCAACTTGAASCTGGRTCAACGTTCAATTCGGAGCTGTCGGCAGTCACGTCACCAGCCTGTCCCATCACATGCTCTGCCTCGCGTTCTCCTCCTCTCAGAGCGCGATCTCTCTCGGAGGTGACGCCAACCAGAGCATATGCGGGATCAAGTAGCGCGTATGCAGGGTCTACCAGTGTATCATCAAGACGTACTGGGCTCTAATTTTGATAGCTTTTCAACACTCGGGGACGCGACCGACTTGCTAATCTGCGAGCAGAAGGACGTCCGGTACGCTTTAGCCACACCATAGAATCATACACGCAAGCGGCCACTTACTTTTACATAGAGGAATATAAAAGGGAGCGGCAGTAGAACGCAGAATATATAACCACTCACTTACTAGATCCAACCAACGCATCACTTTCCACTTACTAGACCCAACCAATCAGTGTCACATGGTGGACTCCAGGAAACCGTTCAGATTGATATCCAACATGTCCTCCGCCTCCCAAACCCAGAAGGCCGTCATTATCCAGAAGGACAAAACCGTCGCCATCGAGACCTCCCCATCCCGAAGCCAGGCCCGGGCGAAGTGCTTGTGAAGATTGTTACCGCCGCGCAAAACCCAACAGACTGTCAGTCAGACCATCTATTCTCCATGTCACTTGCGCTGAACCGCGTCCAGGGAAGGGCATCGAGTTCGGATTTAACGCGCCCGGAAATGGGGTAGGAAACGACTTTGCTGGGCTCGTCGCGGCTATGGGTGACGGCGTCAGCAACTTCAAGGTCGGCGAAAGAGTAGGTCTTCATACCTCTAGCGCTCCGGACCGTAGTCGCTGAGACGGCATGTCCAGGTCGCTGGCTTTTGCGGCGACGCCTTCCGCGACTCGAGTATATCCTCGTCCCCGCGTCCCTCCCGCTTTTGCGCATCCCGGAGGACATCTCCAACGAAGAGGCGGCTACGATCGCGCTCGCGCTGGGCACGGCGGCCATCGGCTTGCGCCGTATCGCCAACTTCCCCGAACAGGCGCCGCTAGGGCATACGATCCTCGTATGGGGCGGCTCGTGTACGTCCAGTCTTGGAGCAGCATCGCGATACCATGGCTAATATCGGCGGATGACAGCTTCCGTCGGCCTCTACGCGATCCAGCTCGCGCGCCTGGTCGGCTTCAAGGTCATCACGACGGCGTCCCCGAAGAACCACGAGCTCGTGAAGAGCCCCGACGCGCACTTCGCGTTCGATTACCGCGCTCCGGACGTCGTCCGCAGATCGTGGAGGCCTCGGGGCGCGGAGGCGTCGATTACGTCTACGATGCCATCTCCGAGCAAGGGAGCTACGAGGCGGCGGTCAAGGCGTTCAGGAAATATGGGCCCAGGCGCATCGCGCTGGTGCTTCCTGTCGATGAGACTGCCTTTGAGCCGGGCGTGGAAGCCCATTTCAGCGTTGTCTCGACGCTGTTGGGCTCCGCAGTGTCCCTATTTGGGCGGTACTTCGTCGTGAGTGCGGATTTGTGTCGAGGACGCTGAGAGGCTTACTTTGTTGATTTCCCTAAGGACGATGAACGCGACATCCTGTTCGGTCAGAAGCTGTACAAACAGGTGGAGGTCTGGCTGCGCGAAGAGCGCCTGAAGGCCAACCCTCACGCCGTCAGAGCTGGAGAATTGAATGGCGTGCAGGACGGGCTCAAATTCATGAAGGAAGGCAAGGTACGTGATGTCATCGGTTCACCATCTAATTTCTTGTGCTGATCAAGAATTTGCTGTTTTTGTAGGTTTCTGGGTCCAAGCTTGTATACAGGATCGCCTAGACACACCCAGCTCAGAGGCATGATTCCTTTATGTGCACTGCACTTTGCATTTATAAATTCAAGCAGGATTCATGCGTCTAGCTGTAATCATACTAGCGTCAACGACAGTGTGGGAAGTATAGACCAATAGACGTACTCGATGCATGCAAGACTCCAGGTTGTGAATATTCAGGTATCCAGTCGCACTCAGTGAAACCATAAATTTGATGAGAATTGATGATATCACGATACCTCCGTACATCCAGAATACAAACAGCATGCCAGACTCGTACAAATTCCATCAACTATTATCCTCTGACCCGCAAAACTTTCCGCTTCCCTTTTCCACTTGCACCTGCACCTGGAATGGCCGCATTCCCAGCATCCGGCGCGCTCATGCCCGCCTTGACGGTATCGATGAGCACGCCGGAGGACAATGCCGGAGAATAGGGCGAGATGCGGCTCGCGAGCGGCGGACTATCTGGAGGAGTGGGTAATGGCCGCCCGCTCTGCGCAGGAGGCTTCGCTTCTGACTTGGTCTTGCCCGACGACTTGCTCGAGCCGGATTTGGACTTTGCAGGTTTGGTGGAAGTAGGAGGCGCGGCGGGCTCGGGGTAAATGTATGGTGCTTTGGGAGTATTATCGGGTCTTAGACGCTGGATCGTGATGGAGATCATTTCGAGCAGCTGCTTCTCTGCGACACACCGCGCAATGAGCTTTTCAAAATGACAGAAGCCGCAGCACAGAAATAGACGCACTGGTCTTTATGTGAGGATTTACGAGGCGCCCGTCCTTTTTCCACTGCACGCGCACGCGGCCGGGGTTATCCCAGTCGCGTGGATGCATCTTGTTGACTTCGTGGAGGGTACCGAGACCGAGACGATTGCTTGCATCGGCGATGTCCTTGCTGAGAGGCCACCAGACGCTCTTCTCGCGCGGAATTCGTCGTGTGCCAGTGCCGTACGGTTGTTTCGCGTCCATGTAGATGGGGTATACGCACGTCCAACTGAGCGAGATCAACAGCGATTCGATGCGAAGAAAAGAGAAAATGATTGTCAAATGGATGAAAAGCTGGAAAGAGAGAGCTATCGCAGTCCCCCGACTAGGACCCGGCCAGTCGAACCATGCGTTCCACCACTCGCTTCACCCTACCGCTCACAGCTGCGTATCGGTCTACACTCAGTCTATGCCCGGCTCCGCCAGCACCAGCCGATTCGAGGTCCCAGTCGGACGGTTGCGAAACTCTCGAATGAGATGAGGTTGATGGGAGGACGTACTGCTTGTAAGGCGTGATATCCGTTACGACCGGTGGACCCTTGGACGTCGGCGACGCGGGCCCCGCTGTAGGCTGCGGTGCGAGTAATGGCGGCGCATCTTCCTCATCCTCCTCCTCGTCCAATCTATTTCCATCAGCACCAATCTCTTCTAGAATGGCGCCGTGCGTGCCGAGGTTGGGCAGAGGACGCGCGGGCAGGGGAAGGTCCACGTCGTCGTCGAACTCTTCTTCAACGATTGCTGTGCGTCGCGACATTGCAAGGTTGGGCACTTCAGAAAGAAGTGATCAGAGTGATGGTCTATGGCAGAATACGTGTGCGCCTGTGCAGAACCAGGTTCCGTCGGTACATATTCCCACGCCTTCATGCTCCTCTCGACGTTGTGGTCGACGACGTTCACGACTTTCATGTGCGTACGGCGCTCCTTATCTTTTGAAAGTGTGATCACTACAGCTATCATACCATGACCAGTGTTCTCATTTCATGTTTGATCGTCGTGCGAGCGCAGCAGCAGGGCAGCCCGCCAACATCCAATAATGAATCTACGAGCGTAGTATGTCAACCTTTCGGGCCATGCGAGCCATGTCCTGACAATGCTGTATGTTCAACAAGGCCTCGTGCTTGGAATACATTGGTTGAATTACATCTGACAGCTGCACGAGCCTTTCTGCCAACCCTTCGGCAATCGTCGCCTGATGCACTGTTCTCCAGCATCACAAGCACCAGCTGCGGCCCAGCGTCCCAACTCACCCTCACAGGATGGGAACGGTGCGCATAAGTCAGGAGCACACCGCCTTCCCCCGATGCACCATACTTCCGACCCGCCACAAGGCGAGACGCCTGCCTGGGAGTCGTGCGGCCGCATCGTGGAGCGCGAGCGCGCGGATTTCTGGGAGTTCGTGGCATGCAATGTCGTCTTCGCGGCGATTGCTCTGTTCGTGGTGTTTGCGAGGTCGAAGAGATTGGAAGCGCTGCATGCGAGGAAGTTGGCTGCGAGGATAGGTTTGTTGAGGAATCACGGCGGCGGATAGAATGCAATCGTAGATCCTTGTTTTGGATTTCAAGTGCGTTCACTTGTATTCTTACTGTCGTGTTTGCTGATGACACTTCGTTCAAGAAGTACTTTAGTATCATCGGTAATGGTTTTGAGGATACGATTTTGAGAAGGATAGTTTTATCTTAACGCCGGCCGTTCGACCTTCCAACATGTCTCTCAACCACAGGTGAGTATGCGTTAACGGCTACCTTTCTGATGCGTTTTGTCCAGTATGGAGAAATTGTGTGCGTCCGCTGGCGCCATTTCGATTCAGACTGACAGTCTGGAACCTGTATCTGGCGGACTAAACAATGTTAGCCTCCCTGCTATATTTAGACTTCCTCTTGTTGTCTTACTATCGCTTGCCTCTTGTCCTCCTACTTCCATCATCCCCCCAGCAGCCCGCTCGAACTTCTTCCTCCCGCCGTAACCTCCTCCTTCCTCTTCAACATTTCCCCGCTCTTCTCGGCGATGCATCTGCAAGTGAGGGCAATAGCTAGCGAAGGTTCTTCTGTTATCTTGGGGTACTTATCCGCCATGGCGCTCAGTATGTCGCCCTGCATATCTTCACTCAGGACGACTCATCAGAATACTCGCAAGAAATACTCCTCTCAGAAGCATACCTCTAACGCTCTGCCGTCCGCTGCGCACTCCATATCGCACCGTCCAGGGTTTTTTGGTGCGTGTCTACGCTGTGCCTCATGTTCTAGTTGCCCGCCTCCTTTTTCTCACATTTTTAGACTGGTTCGCCCTAGGTATTCGCTTTCCAGCGTCTTTCTTCACTTGCGTTCATCTTGTCTCTTGATGGCGCCTTCTAGAGCTCGGTTCCCGCAGGCGGTTACACACTTGATTGGCCGCCGTGGACTTCTCGCCTGATTCAGACTGGATGTGCTCAATTTCGTCTCGGCTGGTGGCTCACATCCTGACTGACGACTTAGAGCCATCGACCAGTCTTGTTCATGCTTCCCCAGGCTTTCACAGCTCAACGCACCTCAATGTCCGCCGATCACCTCGCATTTCGTGCGCGAGTCGCCCTATGCTGTCTTGTCGGCGTTTCCCATTGGTGCGTTGCCGGCTTAAGCTTGTTCTTCCCTGGCCCAGTGATGCCCCTTCATCCGTCCTCCACATTGGTCTCACTCTTGCCCTCTCCAATCTGTCTCACATTAAACACCGATCTTAGAGGCTGACGTTACGTTACGTTTTGTTTCCGACTTGCTAACTGGCTGATCGACTTGAGTCGAAACTCACCCAATGGCTGACTTTGGCTGACCGTCGCTTTGTTTCTAGCTGGCCTTTCTGACGAGTCCTCTGGTCGGACACGTCCACTGGCTGCCAGGTCTAGCGATCTTATCCCTATGTGTCTCCGTGCCCTGGATTTCATCAAGATACCATCTCGCCGTCGTGCTTCCAATGCTTAAGCTGATCGATGGTCTTCTGTCTAAGTCTTGCCTTCGGAACTGAGTAAGGCTAACACGCGCCTCTGCATGTTTTCTTGTTCTCCCGGCCTATCGCATCGAGGCTCGGGACAAACAGGCTAACTGAAGTTCGTCTCGATTCTCTTGAACTGTATAAGTACTGGCGACTGACATTACAGGTCCTTCCAACATTTTGTCAAGTCCTGGTCTGGACTGCGCCACGATGTTTGTCAAGACTTTTGACATTGGCCTCCGTTTTACTAACGTAGGAAAGTCTCTATCATCTTCCGTGACAAGTACGTCTAATGATTCAAATTTTCTACGCCATCATTGACTTTATTATTTCAGCTAGATACGTGAATCCTGCTTGAATTTATAAACGCGAAGTGTATCATGTCTCATGCCTCCAAGCCAGGCGTGTCTGCAATCCTGTATACAAGTTTAGATGCAGAAACCTAAAAACACAGCAAATGCTTATCAGCACAAGGAATCGGATGGCGCAGAGCGAACGACTCCGCGTACCTTCCCCTCCTTCATGATCTTAAGCCCCTCCTGCACGCCATTCAACCCTCCAGCTATGACAGTGTGAGGGTTCGCTTTTAAACGTTCTTCGCGCAGCCACACCTCCACCTGCTGGAACAGCTTCTGACCGAATAGGCTATCGCGCTCATCGTCCTAAAGGAGTCATATCCGAGTAAGTATCTCAGCATCCTTGCCAATATCCATACTTACGACGAAGTACCGCCCAAATAAGGTCGCTGGGGTGCCCAGCAGCGTCGCGACAGCGATCAAATGGGCATCCACGCCCGGCTCAAAGGCACTCTCATTAACCCCGAGCACCAGGCCGATCTGCCTTGGCCCGTCCTTCCTGAACGCCTTGACCGAGGCCTCATAGCTACCTTGCTCCGAAATGGCGTCATAGACGTAATCGACACCTCCACGCCCCGAGGCCTCCACGATCTGCGAGACGACGTCCGGAGCGCGGTAGTCGAATGCGAAGTGTGCACCGTGGCTTTTCACGAGCGCATGGTTCTTCGGCGACGCGGTCGTGATGACCTTGAAACCCACCAGGCGCGCGAGCTGGATCGCGTATAGGCCGACGGAGGCTGCTGGCATTAGCTACGATGTTGCGACGCTGTACGGATAGAAGACGTACACGAACCACCCCATACGAGGATTGTATGCCCCAATGGAGCCTGTTCGGGGAAGTTGGCGATGCGGCGCAGGCCGATGGCCGCCGTGCCCAGCGCGAGCGGGATCGTGGAGGCCTCTTCGTCGGAAGTGCCCTCTGGGATGCGCACCAACGGGAGGGACGCGGGGATGAGAGTATACTCGCGGAAGGCGCCCGGGTAAAAGCCAGCGACCTGGACACACCGTCTCAGAAACGGTCTGGAGGCGAGATGTGCGAAGACGTACCCTTTCGCCGACCTTGACGTTGCTGACGCCGTCGCCCACGGCCGCGACGAGTCCGGCGAAATCGTATCCTACGCCCTTGCCCGGCGTGGTGCGGCCCATCTCAATGCCCTTCCCTGTGCGGCGCTCGTCAGCTCAAGCGACATAGAGAACGGATGCTCTGACTGACAATCTGTTGGGTTCTGCGCGGCAGCTGAAACCTTCACGAGCACTTCTCCTGCACCTGGCTTCGGTACCGGAACGGTCTCGACGGCAACAGTCTTGTCCTTTTGGACAATGACGGCCTTCTGAGTTTTGCGGGCTGAGATATGGGCGGACATGTTTGAAATTGGTCGATTGGGTCTAGTCAGTGGAAGGTGGTATGTTCCGCGTCTAGTCTCTCCTCCCGGCCACATCTATGATTCTATGAGATGACTAAGTCGTCCTTCTATCCGCAGATTAGGAAGCCCGCCGCATTGCCGAGGCTCGGATACTGTAATGGACAGAGACCGGCTGCCCGAGATCATCTCGGCGATGTGTTGGTCGCTCCTACATATGCGTTGAGTTGCGTCACCTTAGAGTGAGATCGCGCTCCGAAGTGGAGAACGCGAGGGGCATGCTGGATCATGTGATCGAGTGGGCTGGTAACGTGACTCGGCCCGACAACCCCGAAGTGCAAGAAATGTTCTTCTGGATTTTCATCCCGTAACCGGACAAGAAAATTACTGCTCAGGTGGATACTTCTGCTGTATAAGATACGTTCGACTGAAAATACACCTCCAGGCATTTGTCTCCGCTATCCTATGCGCGAGTTAGGTACTGACACCTGCAATGGATAGGAAGATATACTGCTCGCATGTGGGGAGTACTATCTAATCTGTATTGGATACCGGTTGTAAAGACAGGTATCTCAGATCGTTTAGAAGCCCTCGCGATAATGATGCCGACACGTAGCGCCGTTCGCGGTCTTGCTCCAGATCCGGGAAGGGAACCACCAACTTTCTTCGTTCCAAACTTTCGCGAGGTCGATTGTGTTCGAATGGCCCGTCGTCGGGACCTATCCGGGCATGAGATCTACTGATGATCTTTCTCTTAGGTCAGAATAACAGACGAGGGCTGGCTTTCGCTGCAAGACGATTGCTTCTGTCACCGCTGTGTACTTCCTGCGGCCATGCACCTCCCACAGGCCGACGTGGAAGTTGCGAAAAAGCGCTGAACGTACGTCCATATTACAATCCATCTCTTGGATCAGGATCATTAGACTTTCCCTTCTTCGTGGGGCCATGAATGAAAAGATTCCGACTTCCCGTACCACATCACAAGGCTTGTCTTGACTAATCCATCTGCTGTGGAAAATTCAATCGATCTGGAGAGGAATGAAGCTCCTGGGTATTACGGGCATGAGTGTCTTGTAAATTCGCCTTCTTCGCGTTGTGCTGATTGTCGCACCCCAGATCAGTTTCTTTCTGTGCTATAGGCATCATATTCTATCGTCTAGAGCGTTGCTCATTGAGCGAGGTGGCCTATGATTTGTTTATTATCAGCATGAGCCGCTTTTGCCAGTCACCAATTGTTCAATATCACCGTACATGGTGCTCTGACTCGTTATGAATTTTCAGTAATTGATACATCAGAGTTTAGAGGATAGAATTGCGCTTCATACACGCTCGAGGCACGCCTTTATGCCTTCGTCTCCGCGATCCTGTACACGAGTTTGGTGCCCGACACCTGCAACAGATATGTTGAACGCTGTAAAACCTGCGCCGGTGGCCGGCTCACCTTTCCTTCTTTCATGAACGCAAGCCCTCCCGGGATCGCGTTCAAGCCGCCAGACATAAGAGTGTGCGGGTTGCCTTTGAACCGTCCTTCCTGCAGCCACTCCGAGACCAGCTTCGTAAATTCGAGGCCGAACTGATACACTCTCTCGTCACGCTGACGCCGACAATATCGTGGATTAGCGGGGGCTCAGGCGTAGAGGGCACGTGGTACGTACTGGGATATACATGCCGAACGCGTCGATCGGATATCCTAACAGACCCGAGCAAAGCACCATGTAGACGTCCGCCGTCGGATCAGTATCTTTCACGGGCAGGACGATTGCAACATTTCGTGCGCCGAGTTGCTTCAAGGCCTTGATCGCGAGCGCAGTGCTGTTGCCCTCCGAGATGGCGTCGTAGGCGTGGTCGACACCGCCCTGCCCCGTCGCGCGGACGATCTGCTCGACAACGTCAGACGCGTGATAGTCGACAGCGACATCCGCGCCGTGGCTCTTCACGAGCTCGTGATTCTTGGCCGAGGCAGTCGTGACGACCTTATAGCCCTGAATGTGCGCGAGCTGGACCGCGTACAGGCCGACGGAGGCTAGCGCCGACTCTTAGCTCTCGCGTGATTGTTGAAGCACGAACCCAGGACGTACATGCGCCGCCCCATACTAGGAACCACTTGTTCAGAGGCGCGGGCTGCGGGAAGTTGCTGAGGTACCGCAGGCCCAGCACGGCAGTCGCAGCGGCAAGCGGGATCGTAGCCGCTTCCTCATCGGAGGTGTTCGCGGGAATCTTTGTGAGGTGGTGCCAGGGAACGACGGTATACTCGCGGAAAGCCGATGACCTCTGTTTGGCGCCGCCGCCGGACACGTTCCAGCCCGCGACCTGCGAAGACAGGCGTGGTCATCTGAGCATCGGAGGCTATAGTCCTGTCGGGATGTGTAGACGCACGCGTTCGCCAATCTTCACGGCAGTGACGCCTTCCCCGAGGGCTACTACCCGCCCTGCGAAATCGCATCCGGGGCTCTGACCGGGCTGGATGCGCCCCCAGTCGATCGATTTCCCTGCGCGCGCCCGGTATGATGTGAGCTGATTGAGGAGATGCGGAGTTACTCACAGTCAGTTGGATTCTGCGCCGCGACCGTGATCTGTACAAGCACTTCACTCGGGCCAGGCTTGGCTACAGGTACGATTTGGATGGCGACGCTCTTGTCCTTCTGGACAATGGCTGCCTTCTGCGTTTCCGGGATGGTGAGAGTAGCGGACATGATAGTTGCTTCAGGGGCTGCTCGGTGGTGTTGGGAGTGAAGATATGCTATTCCACGCTTTCGAATACGATTCAGTATGGAGCCTTTTATGCTTCTTGCATCGCCGTTAGGACATAAGGGCTCCCCTTGCCTGGCCCATCTTAGATCAGACCTGCTATGATGATATCACCTTAGTCATTCGTTATTGTTACGCAGTCCACCTATATCAGCTTGAGTATGTTGCGTTTGTCACGTTTTGGTAGTGTCGCCTCCAGCACTCTCTGGAGAGGGTATGTAATCCGTTCTGGTTGTAGGAGAACGGCGGACTTGGGTGTGAGCGCGGTATATGCCGCTGCGGAGTCGTATCGGCGGGATACTGGGGTCGACGTTGTGCGTGCTAGTCGTGCTGGTGTCTGAGCGTGCTGGCCATAAGTAGGGGAAACACTATGATGATCAGAAGCTGCTGAGCCTAATACTTGACTATTGGCTGTACACTGGTAACTAGAATCGAGATCAGGCGTTGGTTGTTGCATTCCTGCGATCCAGATAAGGACCTGCGTTTCACCCCGAGACCCGGCCGGTCTTTCTGCAATCCTTTGCATGAGCTGCGTAACCGACACCTGAAAAGAGATATGGTGAGCATAGTACAGACTTCTCATTCGAAACAGCATGCTCAACTTTCGGCTTTCGCGAATGTTAAAAGCCTCCGTATCGGCGGTACAGCGTAGCAGAGCACGGAGATAAGATAATCTTATCTGTTTAGATGTCAATATACCGAAAACCACACCGAGTCAAGTCCGAGTCATTTGCACGTACTCTAGTGTAGGCGTTTCTCTCTCATTTCTTCCATCTACATAGCTCTGAACTAGGTCATTCGACCACAAAATGCCTATCCTTGGACTTTCCCCATCTTCTAAACCCACATATCCACCCCACTTCGTTATCGAGCGCGTAATCCGCCCGAACATTTTATCGCTCCATCCATACCGATGCGCTAGAGACAATTACTCCGAGGAGATCCAACTAGATGCCAATGAAAATGCTCTCGGGCAGTCGATATCTAACGGTGACGCGTCAAAATCAGAGCCAAATGGACACATACCTACCCAAGACACCGAAATCGACTCGACGCTCAGCCTCGACCTCCACCGCTACCCGGATCCATCTCACCCCCTCATAAAATCGCGCATCGCGGAGCTCAGAGGAATTCCATCACCAGACCATGTATTTCTGGGTGCTGGCTCCGACGAGATCATCGACCTGCTGATGCGCATCTGTGTCGCGCCCGAACGGGAAAAGGTATTGATTACCCCGCCCACGTACGGTATGTACGCGGTCTGCGAACAGGTGAACGACGTCGGCGTGATGAAGGTCAATCTGGAGCTGAGCGGCGACGCCGGCGAGGGGGGGCGAGAAGGGCCGGTTCAGCCTGCGCGTGGACGAGGTGGGTGTTGATCGCGTCCGCAAATCGCGTGGTGCGGCCCATCTTGATGCCCTTCCCTGTACGGCGCTCTTCAGCTCCAGTGGCACAGAGAGTGATGCTCTGAGTGACAATCGGTTGGGTTCTGCACGGCAGCTGAAACCTTCACGAACACCTACCCTGCGCCTGGCTCCGGCACCGGGACGGTCTCGACGGCAATTGTATTGTCCTTTTGAACAATGACAGCCTTCTGGATTTTGCGGTCTGAGGTATGGGCGGACATGTTTGACATTGGTCGGTCGACAACGCCGAAGAGCGAGAGATGTGTTCCTCTTGGATCTTCACCCCTGCAAGTGGACAAAAAAATTACTCCTCGGGGTGAATACTTCTGCTGCAAAAAAACACGATCAACTGAAAATATGCCTCCAGGCATGTATCTTCGTTATCCTATGCACGAGTTTGGTACACGACACTTGAGCGAAGTCTGCGGTTTCTTTATTGAAGTATGTCAAAACAGGCCTTGAAAGACAGCTTATCGAGCTCAACTTGGAGGACGTCTAACACCTCATGGCCTCATGTCTAGTACGTGATACTCAAAGGCGAAAATCATGATAATTTTTTTGACTGCTTGCCTTCTCACAAAGGGACTTCCATTGCAGAAACACGGCGGCGAGTAGTCAGTCAGATGAACCACTGTTCTGGGTGCCCACCTCGAAATTGATGCGGTAAGGTTGCACTAATGCAGCGCATCATCTGAGCCTATCGTGAAGCTGATTGAGAATAGACCAGCTGCGTCGACTTCCTAGGTACGTCAGTTATTCGGTGTGTTTTTCAATCGGAACTGACAACAATGTGTGGTGGGTTACTTGCAGTGGGAGGATGGGAGGCTGTAGCCTCAACGACTGGCGCATGTCGCGGCCGGACCGGCCGGGAAAGGCTTGAGAAACCTTCACAAACGGGGAACCATCATTTCCCGCCGCTTCCCATTTTTTTTCAATGGCATGCTTTTTGGTCGAAACGTACTTTCACTCTAGTCTCGCGCCTAGCCGCTGGACGATATCACTACTGTCCACTGCATGCACGGTGCCCACTGGTGCCCATCGCTTCCATTTTAAAAATCACAGCAACTGATATATTTCAGGCTATAGAGTTCCACTTCAAACCCGCTCAACTCGAGACGAGGAGCTTACATAAATCGAGCCTTTACGCCTTCGGCTCCGCGATCTTGTACACGAGTTTGGTGCCCGACACCTGCAATAGATATGTGAACGCTGTAGAACCTGGTTGCACCGATGGCCAGCTCACCTTCCCTTCCTTCATGAACTTGAGCCCTCCCGGGATCGCGTTCAAGCCGCCAGGCATAAGCGTGTGCGGGTTGCCTCTAAACCGTCCCTCCTGCAGCCACTCCGAGACCAGCTTCGTAAATTCGAGGCCGAACTGATACACTCTCTCGTCACGCTGATGATGACAGTATCCTGGATTAGCGAGGGCGAGGGCATAGAGGGCAGGTGGTACGTACTGGGAGGTACATGCCGAACGCATCGATCGGATATCCCAAGAGCCCCGAGCAGAGGACCATGTAGACATCCGCTGTTGGGTCAGTGTCTTTCACGGGCAGGACGACCGCAACGTTCCGTGGACCGAACTGCTTCAAGGCCTGGATCGCGAGCACGGTGCTGTTGCCCTCGGAGATGGCGTCATAGGCGTGGTCGACACCGCCCTGTCCTGTCGCGCGGACGATCTGCTCGACGACGTCAGACGCGTGATAGTCGACGGCGGCATCTGCGCCGTGGCTCTTGACGAGCTCGTGGTTCTTCGGAGAGGCAGTCGTGACGACCTTATAGCCCTGGATATGCGCGAGCTGGATCGCATAGAGGCCGATGGACGCTGGCGCCGACTCTTCAACTCTCATGTCACTACGGAGAAAAAATCACGACGCACATGCGCCGCCCCAAACCAGGAACCACTTGTTCAGCGGGGCGGGTCTCGGGAAGTCGCTGACATACCGCAGACCCAGCGCGGCGGTCGCAGCGGCAAGCGGGATCGTAGCCGCCTCCTCGTCAGAGGTGTTGGCGGGGATCTTCGTGAGATAGTGCCAGGGCACGACGGTATACTCGCGGAAGGCGGTCGTCTTCTGGTTGGGGCCGCCGCCGGGCAGGGTCCAGCCCGCGACCTGCAAACACAGACGTGATCATCTGAGTTCGGAGGTTATAGTCCTGGCGGGATGCATGGACGCACGCGTTCGCCAATCTTCACGGAGGTGACGCCTTCGCCGAGGGCTACAACCCGTCCTGCGAAGTCGCATCCGGTGCTCTGACCGGGCTTGATGGCTCCCCAGGGATCGATCGATTTCCCTGCGCGCGCCCCCAGTATAAGCTGAGCGGACTGCGGAGATGTGGAGTTACTCACAGTCGGTTGGGTTCTGCGCCGCGACCGTGATCTGCACAAGCACTTCGCTCGGGCCAGGCTCGGCTACAGGTACGCTTTGGATGGCGACGCTCTTGTCCTTCTGGACAATGGCTGCCTTCTGCGTTTCGGGGATGATGAGGTTGGCGGACATGCTGGTTGCTTCAGAGGATGCTTGCTGGTGTGGGAAGTGAGAGGATACTGTTTTCCACGAATTCGGATACCATTCAGCATGGAGCCTTTTATGTTTCTTATGTCGCCGTTAGGACATAAGGGCTTCCCTAGTCTCCGTCGCTGACTTCACGTTGAAGACAGTCGTTCAGTAGAAGAGCTTCCCCCGCCTTGGCCGATCTTCGACCAGATCTGCAGATATGATATCATTTTAGTCATTCGTTGGTGTTGCGCAGTAAGCAGCAAAGAAACTTACTGATACTTGTCTTGGTATTTGTGCCCATTGGATCAACCATTAAGAATGCCCGAGCACGGCAAATTGGATAGTACTTAACCCTCCCCCGCTCCGCTGACTTGCAGAGTCGATACCCGAGGTGCTTAGTCTCCCAAAGGCAGAGTAGATACTTTACCCAACCTTCGTGCCCCAGGATCGACATATCTGACGAGGTGCCTGCAAAATCTTAAAATTTAAATTATGTCGCGCTACACGCGACGCGAATTATCACCTGACCGGGGCGACGGTCGAACGTGACATATTTTGCACGGCAAAAGGCGACTTCCTCTCTAGACTCTTTGTCGCCGTCGACGACGATGCAGCACGCCCTCGCCCGCTCTCTGCGACCCCAACTACGCGTACATGTACTGCAGGCGCGCGCACTATCCACGCCGCCGCCGCCACCATCAAAAGCGACAGCGGGACCATCCCAACCGTATCGTCACGAGAAGCCTCCCCCGCCTCCACAGTCATGGCTGACGCGACAGCTCATGCGGTCCCCGACGGCGATGAGCATGTTCATGAAGGTATTTGGGGCGCTGGGATATGGAAGCTCGAAGCAGGTCGCGGCGAGGCGCGCGCTGGCGATCTATGAGAACTTGTG
>SFCI01000703.1:0-11211 GCA_004681135.1 Hericium alpestre | reverse complement strand
GNNGTTGNCGANTCCTGTCTATCAATGNTTGGACACGACGTTGCGTATTCAACGTCGANGATGCTTCAGAACCTGAACTTCGTAATTAATTGAGACGGTCGGGGCGGGTCCATGCGGGTCCACGTGTATCGTGTGGTGTCCGGCGCTGCTTCANCTGAAACTGCCATAAATCCATCAAAAACTGCCTCTTCGTCANGTCAAAGTTTTCCGGCAATATCAGCAGTCTCTGATTGCATCGTTTGNGGCACACACCTGAGCTTTCTATGCGATCTTGCAGGAAACNTCATCCCTTCTTGTGCGTTCTTCTCTCGGACATCTGCCCAATCATTTTGATCTTCTTTCAGCTGGAACAATCCAGCTCGAACGCCATCAGTTCGATGAGACCGAACCGTACGNCCGTACGCGTACGATTCCATCTGAGCGGTTCGNTCGCCTTCATCACAGGAAACACTTTCCGTTCATAGTGTTCTCCCTGGACCCTAAGGTTTTCTCAGCATAGATCTTCTCCCACCGGGATCTGATGGNAGGGGTACACAGCTGGAGACAGCCGATATCACTGCAACACCGCGAGAATACGCTGCGACCACCGAGGCGACGAAGCCGTCATCCTCGCCATAGATAGTAGTTGCCAGCGAAGGCGGAGTTCAGGCAACGAGCTCCGTGGTACTCGGTGGCTGCGTATAGGCTGATTGCAGCTTCGACNGCCCAAGAAGCTGCGGCGTTGCAGTCTTACAGTGCTTTCATAAAACGAGGGACTCATTGTGAGAATGGCTGGCCGTGGGTATGTGGTGAGGATCCTTCGATACCCGAGGACATGTCGTGCGCGAGAGTTTGGTCGTCCCGAAGCGGAGTTCCTCCGCTTCTCGAGATCCTATGCGGGGAAAAGCTTGATACAAAAGGAACAACGTCTTCGAGATTATCAGGCAGGGCATGTGCGCGATCTTCGCAATGTTCTCCTTCGAATAAATTTGATGGGCTGAGTTCACGACTGATCTTGTTATTTTGCAATTGCTTCTTCAGGCCTTCGACAGTCGATGGCCAGTCCGAGATCCACGCTGGACAGTGGTTGACATGTATGCATATGGAAATTCTCGGCGATGGAGGGGTGATATCCACCAAGAGGCGTGGAGATTATGAGATCAGGTATCCCGACTCGGTGCGACTGCTCATGGACTGTGACCGCTCGTCTTGTCTAGAAACTGATCGTGGATTGACTCGACTGGCTCCATTAATTCCAGGAACCTTCTTTCCAGGATTGGAATACCAAAGGTCGTCCTTTTTTCGACAAGTTCCCGCGAGAGAGTGAGTATGGTCGCACTAGTCCTGCTTTCGAATCGTCTTCTGATCAGATGCCTGACAATTCTCGGGAAGCATGCAGTGCGCGCGATGCACTTTCACATTCCAACAGATATCGTTGACTTTGGCTGCCCTATATGTGATAGACATCAGATATCTATAATTCTGCACTGCACAAAAGCTGCTGACCAACATTATTTACCTGATTTGATATTATCTGCTCGACAACAGCACTGTCAAGATGTCGTGCTTGGTGATCTCGTTCGTAAGACCGCTACCCGAGGCCGCAATCAAGTTGACATAGGGAATGCAGGTCCAGCATCCCCGCTGATTAAACGACGACACCTTGAGTTCACCGGAGACCTCGCATCTGCCATGTCCGTCCAATTAGCAACTCCACAGCAGTGATCGCATCGTANCCCATGCGCCCACGAAGCAGACGATATGGAAGAAACCTTGTCGACTTCTTCNCAAGTTACGCCGCCACGACATTCATGGCCCGCAGTCTTGGATTGTAGTTCTTCTCTCCCTGTTCGGGTTTCGTTGTCCCGCGCTCAGGGCGGGCGAGATCTTTATCTCCACTGCCAGAACCCTTAACTTTCGGCATGTCACGGTCTCCAGACTTCCATGAACCATAGTATATTTGGCTCATAGAGCCGCGCCCTGGAGATAAGGTGTAGACCTGCGAAGAATGAGCTAGCTCTGTGATGCAATTAGGAAGACTCCCACCGCTGAAACTTATAATATTGAACGAGCGCTATCCCGAGGCAGTGTTGTCCTGACGTATTTCAGTCGTCCAGTGTGGATGACCTATGTTCATGCCACTCTTCAAGCTTCACGAAGAAGAAATGGAAGCAGCCCTTTGATGTATGTACTCACTTATGCGCTTTGAACTGAGATCGCAGAACGGATGCGTGAATATGTCACCGAGGGTCACCGTCCTGCATTAATGGCACTCGCTCGAGTGATTACGTAACACAAAATCTTATGTAACTCATGTTGGGCGCTTATGGGCGCTTACTGTACTAAGGTTCCTTGCCTTTGACTTCACCGCGACCAAGGCCTTCTGTTCACCATGGGCAAGCTGAACATCGCCCATCATAAGTCGTATCATCCATATAGACAAGACAATATCGCACGGGTCAAGCGTGATGAAGAAGAGGCTCGAATGAAGGAAGCCCAGGAGGAAGACCGCGCATTGCTTGCCGTACGTATCATCACCAGTCTGCCATGCGTCTCTTCTGCTTTATTGATTACAATTCAAGCTAATGGATACATAGGACTCAGAAGCACGTATAGTTGCACTGCGCCAGCGGGCAGGTGTCGAGGATCAGACGGGTGAATCGCCCGAGGCTGCCGGGCCTAGCGCAAGCACCAGTGCTAGTGCAAGCGTCCTGCCACTTCCATCTGCCTCTTCTCTCACGTCAGGAGGCAATAGACATATCAATCTTTTCGAGGACATTGAGCAGGTGGGTTACACCGCGATTCCCATTTTTTGCTGTAGATGACACTACACAGCAATCTGTCGCTCTTTCTGTCCGTACGTCCAAGAAAGCGGCTCCCGTTGCTGAGACCGAGAAGGGTGTACCACTTGCTCCTACGAAGAAGGATTTGGAACCATGGTACTCCTCACGTCAAGGATATGCAGATAAGGATGAGGACCGACGGAAAGAGGACCAGCGCAGGTACATCTGAATTTATTTCCTCACTTGTCATGTATACTAACTTATGTCTCATCTTCCAGGATGCGTGATCTTGCTCGAAAATCTGTTGCAGATCCGATCGCCGCAATCCCAGCCCACATAGCCAAGCCATCAAATTCTTCTCGAGACCGTCGCTCGAGCTCGAGTTCGAAACAGCCGCTAGTCTCTGGTGACCCGAATTTGTCCGCGCGCCTTTCTCGCGAATCGTCTGAGCGCGCTCGGGCGCAGGCACTCATTGCCCGTAGGAAGCGAGAGATGGAAGGCAGTGTCACCGCGACGCCGAGCACTGTCCACGGTGGGTCCTACCGAGACGTGTTCAATCCAGACGAGGTGGAGGCTGCGCACAGACACAGAGGTCGAGATTGGGGAGGAGAAAGGGATCGGAGAGGATGGAAGGATCGAGGTTGGAATGAGGATGCTGGACGCGGAAGAGATGATAGGCGATCGGCCAGGTGGTAGCTGTCCTGGTCTTAGCTGTCTTGGTCTGTGATGATGATGATGCTTCTCCGAGCTCGTTGATTGATTTACTCTATCTTCCAGCCAGGCTCTGTAATCCTAGCGGTGAACACGATGTTCGCTAATGTATTCCACCTTATCATGACTGCAGAGAATTGCTACGCGTAAAGGCCCATCCTTCCCTCTTGGACGTACCCAACCCGACCTTATATTAGGCTGCACTGTTAGCGCCGCAACTGAGTGAAGCCTCGTGTTATGAACGTGATTTAGCCCTCCATCGTGACGATAGCTCACGTGTCGGCGGCCTGTCTTCGGATGTCCCAGGCGCTTTGGGAAAGGATCGATCCGACCCTTCAGATTCCGCGGGTCAAAGCCCAAACCCTGGAAGAAATCCCATGGCTTTCACTGCCCTCTCGCGCAGTAGCATCAGCCTACCAACTCATCCGAATTTTCTTCCATCATGGCGTCAGACGACTCGAAGCCAGATGACAACGACAGGTTATTTTCTTTGGGTGCTCCTTCTGCATCGACCCTGACCTAGATGTTTATATCGCAGAATCACAGACGCACGAGACTGGCAGGATGTCCTGGTTGCGCATTTTTCAAGCTACCACGATAGGGCTCAGTCGCTCGGTCCTTCATCTGTGGGTGAAGCACAGCGAGTCATGGATAAGGATCTGGAGATGCTGGGGGGTCCTCATCACATCATTTCGATTCCAGCGCAATCATCTATCCCCAGTGAACCGACTGCCGCCAGAGGTTCTGGCTCGTATCTTCATGTTCACGCAGACAGTCCCCATTCCACCCTTCGATTTGGACACGGATTGGGACAAAGTCCGCGGAATCTCCTCTGAAGAAGCATTCTCTGAACATGACGTATCTTCAACAAGCCAGCACCGGTTTTTCTTCACGCATACGTGCCGTCGTTGGCGAAACGTTTCTCTGCAAACCCCTGCTCTCTGGGCAAACATCACATATGCCACCAGCAAAAAGTGGTGCCAGGAAATGATTTCTCGAGCCCAGTCAGCGCCGTTGCTTCTCGTACGAGGACTTCTACACGGAAGCGACCTTCCCGATATGCCCATCCATGCTGCATCCCAACTTCGGCACCTTGTCTTGCTAGGACGCGGTGGTTGGGAAACCATACAACCGGCAATCGAAGGATCGCAGGTACTGCAGGCTCCGGCTCCCATCCTGGAATCACTTTTTCTTTCCCAAGGGAGCTTGAACGAGGAGTATTATGACGATAGCGACAGCGACAGCTATGGCGTTATCCCTGATTCTGCATACTGGCTGCCTGCGGACTTGTTCGATGGCCAGTGCCCTATGCTCCGCCGCCTCTCGTTGCGTGGGCTCGCACTGCCGTGGACATCTACATTATGGGGTAGTCATATTACCCACATGGAAATGGACTTCCGTGAAGGCCGCACGTCTGCGATCGAGGGCAGCGTCGAAGATTTCTTCCATTGCCTCATGAGAATGCCGGCGCTCGAGTTTCTCAGGCTCATAGACTGCCTTCCCACCGTCCCACCGTCCTCCACTCATTACCCTCCACTTGACCTGTCAAACCTTCGAATCCTTTCGATCGACGACCAGGCTTCCAGATGCGGGCATTTGCTTGATCATTTGCATTAGTCCCTGCCCTGACGAGATACGTCCACCAAATCCTAGGAGAACGACCTGTACGAGCCGCGCAGATCTCGGAGGACGCTACAACAGATGTGAAGGTCTGGTACGGCGGTGATGAAACATCCGAGGCCCTTTTTATACCGGTTATCCATCTCTCCCTGAGGAACTCGCATTACAACTCTACGCGCTCTTGGCGACTCTCTGCAACATTTTGCCACTATACGAAGTGGAAGACCTTGACTTGGTATCAGCGCAGACCCATGATAGTACCATCGCCACTGAGGAGATGCTGCTCTCGGCATGCTAGATATCCTTGGCCGATGCGATAGAGTCCGCATGCTCTCGTTGAACATAACAAGCGCGTCCTATATGCTGGATGTGGTCTTCACAGCGCTAACAAGGGACGTCATCAGTCAAAAGCCTCTCACAACGGTAGTCGAAGGCGCTCGCCTCTTCGTTCCTCAGTTAGAAACATTGAATATACCTGCCGCAACTTTCACCGGGATCGATGGAAGAAATCTGAAGGAGACAATCAACTCATTGGTCCGGCAGCTCTCCCTCCGCCGGGCGTTTGGGGTGCCCGTGCATGCACTTTACGTGGATACCAGCCACTTATATCGCAAATTCAAATGTTTCAAAGATTTGGAAGTGCTATTTTCGGACGGGGTCGTGTCGGTTGTAGAGCTAGTGGGCTGGAACGAAGACGACATGGTTGGCGATGAACCGAGCGACCAGGCTAAGGCCGTTGACGAGAAATCGATTGATCAAGATGAGTCTTACGGATGGGATTAAGAGCACAGTAGCCCCAAAGTAAAGTAGTCCTGTAATGTAACGACTCAAATTCTTAGCCCCATGATAGATGTGCAACGGAAAAAATACGCCATATCAGACCACCAGTTATATACAATTAGGTCATAAAATGAGGACGTCCGATTGCTTTAGCGGACCTGAAGTTCACCGGTCCATAATGAAACGAGTGACAATCGATTGAGGACATTCAAAAAGAGGCAAAGACAAGGTGAACATGCAAGTTCGGGATGTGGACACGATGAGAGCTTGCAATGATACATCGTTTATTGTACTACCTCGGTCGACGATTTGTCCGGCGCAGACTGCAACTTCACATGCATGGCTTGAATGGATTGCTATTGATCGCAATGCAGTAATCTGTAAGACAATCTGGTCCATCAGGGAACTTTCGTTGCGGGAGATATTACCGAGGCCTCTATTCGACTACGGTTTGAGGTTCATTGCTATGCAGCCTGTCAGCTGTGCGTCGCGATGAAGTCCTTTGTTTCAAATCTTCTATTTTTTAAGGATCTTGAAGATCCAAGAAGCAGCCTATGGACTCGAATGGCATACTTCTGAGAAGCCAGGAAGCAATCGATTTGTTGGGAGCGGATTTAATTCGATGAAGTAAGCCCGAAGGTCAAGCTGGTAAAATGCGGCACCCAGAAGCCTTGCTGAGCAAACAAATGACTTATCGAATTGCGTGGCTTACGGGCAGTACTGCCTTTGATCATCATCGAGGGATAGCAAGGCTATGGAGAATAGTGTCGGAATGAGATGCAGTCAAAGATGTAGGAACCTGCATGCAGATACGGTGAATTATTGGACCGGAATGCGATCACGGCTGACGGTAGAGAGTCAGACGCAGAAACCGGGTGCACTGCGCTCGATTCCGAGTCGAACTAGATAATCACTCCATAGGGCCATCGAGGGTTTGTTCTGGAGATTGTGTCCACGGCTAGCGGTTGTGTTTCGAGGGGGATCAAGGAAGATGGCAAGTGTTAGTGATAATAATCAAGGTTGAACAACACTTGCCTTTCCAAGCTACATGGATGCCGCAATGAGTTCAAAGAGAGATGGATCGGGAATTATGCCGGTCACGAAAAGGGAAAAATGTGGGGTAGAGCAGTGCCCCTTGAACATTGGCAATACATTCGATCGAACATGTGAATGACGCCAGCACCATCAGCCGACGGAAAGGCGGGGGAAAGCATCTGAATAAAGCAGGGGAAGGATAAGGTTTGTACGGCGCGTCGAATTGCGGAACAACAGACGGAGGGTGCCTTGCGGCCGGGTTCGGACCTTAGATAGCATTGAAAAGCAGACCCTGACGGACGTATCCAACAGAGCAACAGGTTAGAATGATCAGGAGGAAATTGCAGGGGCGTGACGGACTCGTGCATCTGGTATGAAGCGTGCATAGGAGCACAGATCGAGCCAGAGTTCACAAATTGAAGTCCCTTGCCACGGCACCGCCGCGCGTGGTGTCAACCAGGTCGAATTTGTGCCTTTGCTACACCATAGGGTTTAATGCAACTTGAACTTGAAGCGAACGATGTAATGCTTCGGCTGGATAGCGGTCAATTAACGACCACATCTTTAAAGAAATAGTAGTGAGAGAGTACCGACTCTACGGTAGGTATAAACTCACATTGCAGGCCAGACATAGATGCGACGTGGCCCAAAGTTGTGGAGGAGAAATAATATACGCTCGAAAGAGCAGGAACGGACTTCATGGCGAGGATCAGATCATAACCAACACTACCCGCGACGTATCGCTCAATGGGCCGAAGCATTGACTAATGGAGAGAAGATGCCTGAAGTCAAGCAATTAGTTCTGTGTTAACGTAGAGGGTGTCCTTATGAAGGACAGCGCACTCGATGATCAGCAGAAGGCAAAGGCCGTCTCTAACGTGACGCTCCATCCCCCAACGCCCAAAGCATAGAGCATCATTGGCCCTTGCGAGGATATAGAGTACTGATTCAAAGAGGACTATAAGTCATCTCCACCGCGATGTTCAGGCAGACGGCTCACCAATCGTGCTCTCCCCGGATCCAGAATGACGAGCGACTGCAGCGCAGGTGCATAGGAGACTGGAAAGCAACGATTAGGCCATGCACTTTGGACTCGTCGAGCTTTGAAGGCGAGTTCAATGACGGCGACGCAGTGGCACTAGTCAAGCTTCAAGTGTTAGCGCGCAACACAACACGACGGGCGTTTACCGAATCTTAAGCGCTCAATGAGCGCCTGCCTTATGTCCTATGCAGAATCACCGTAGCGATTACTTGCTCTTAGCGATTTATTAATAAACAATCTCGCTCGGTCCCCTAATGCGTGAAAAAACCATAACAATTCAGACTTCGCGGAGAATGGAGATTTGCAACTACGCACATTCCCCAAGGTCGAGGTCTACCGTCAGTCTCTGTCGTACTAGGCACGTCTTTCAGTTGCTGTTCCGACATGCGCGAGATCCAGGCCTGGCCTCCACCCGTCTTGCCCGATCCCGTTGTCATTCGTCAGGTAAGCTTTGCAGCTGATAGACACCTCCACGGTACGTCCGTCAGTCAACTTGTATACCATATCGCCGAGAATGACAAGTCCTGACAACACCAAAGATACACATGTCCTGCGGAGTCCGCGATCGCTACAGCCTCGGTAAATTAATGGGCGTGGATCGCTGCGTGCATCAGATGGCGATGAAGGATGGCTATCGTACCGGAAAGTCCTCCGGGAACTACCAAGTTTGATGGAGCGAATGATCTTGCCACTGATATACATCCCTGTCAGATCAGCACGTCGAAGCACCGCACTTCAAGCTTCAACGTTAACCCAAGAGTAGTGATATGCACCAGTTGATCTAAGAGGAGGCTGTCAGTACGTGCAGCGACCCTGCGCGTGCGTATGAACGAGCGATGGCGGCCTGTGTCTTCCCCAGTGACAGAAGATTCATCTGTCATTCCCGTCAAGCCGAGTCTGACCGCTGCTGCATGTCATATATTCATACTCGAAACCCACAGCCAAATGCGAGAGAGGAAATCGTATGCAGAAACCGTGCCCGAGCGTGCCCGAATCTATGTGGAGCAGGCCTGTCGGCGAGCGTTCGTGATCTAGACCTGCTGGTGCATACGATGCTGTTCATCCTGGATTCGAACAGTCAGATCAGCCTCCACATCAAAACGGTAGTGAATGCACCCGTTTTGAACCACATGGGGTACTGTACAGGCGCGCGCTCGTGATTACAGCCGATGACCTGTGTAGATCATGCACAAGGCGTAAGTCCGACTACTATAATAGACGAAAATGAGAACCCTGCGCTCGACTTTATTGATGTTGAAAGATTGAACTCGCTGTGACTAACCAATTGTGTCCAGTCGGCTTGCCTCGGACGGGCATTTGAGAATCAGTTCGATCGGGACTGGACGGGGGCAAAATTTTAATGAGCCTCGTTCATCCTTGCGCAGCACAGCTCGAACACTCCGCGACAGCCGGAGCCGATGCTAGCCGACTCAGGCCAGGCCTATGTCTTCATTAATCGTCTGCGCCCGTGTCTGTCAGTTTCAGCCAGATCGAGTAGCAAAGACGGTGACAGCAGACGAAATTTGCACGGATCCTTGTCCCGCGGGTTCTAATCTCCAGGGGGAGACGACGCATGGGCTAAATGTGTCTTAGAAGTGTTAAATTCACGACGCCAATTACGAGGACGCTCTTGGCTGTGCCCAGTCATCTTTGCAGCGTTTCGGTCCTCGGAACGTACTGGCGCCGACGCATCCACCGCCTGTCTTGGGGTTTCGCCATTTCCAACAGCTGCAGGAGAAGAGATGGCAGATGGAATTGGTGCGCCTCCCCAATAGCCGTCGAGAGGTCCTCATTTGGAGCTTGGCAGAGCAAATGAGAATTTGTCCTACGTAGTGAAGTCAGCAGCGATGGAGCGGGAAGACGTCGACCCGCCTAGGGAAATGATGCACATGTTCTTGCCTGAAGTCTGTGCGGGTAAACGCAGAGCCTGATAGTGATAAGACTGACGTTCTTGCTTGATGGAAGCCGGATGGAAGAAGATATAGAAAGGACCGATGGGCGAGATGTTGCTTTGAGAAGATGAGAAGACTTGTAAATTCACAGGCCGGGGTAAGCGGTCTCCCATCACAACATATCTTGATTCTTCATGCTCTCCTCCTCTCAAGTTCCCTCTTTATCTTGCTACTAGCCATCTCTGGCTGACGTTGCCGACGGGCGTCGAAATTGTATCGACATATCGCCATCATCATCTACCATCATCTTGGCCTTGCCTCCGCCTGTCTTCGCCGCATTTGGAACGTCGAGGCTGCTTTGGCCAGCCAAGATCTGCGGTAAGAAAGTTTCATGGTCATCATCAGGACAGCCCACTGATACGCATATGCCCAGTCTGTACCGTTGTATCACAGGTGCAGTACAGCAACCAGCGTCTATGCCAGCCTTTTGACGCCCTCATAACAAATACCCGACCCACAGACCGTAACGCCCTTCTGCCTCGATCCTGAAAATAGTCATCACACACATCCGCTGTACCCTCAACTATGGCTCCCGTAGCAGCCAGCCTCGACGACCCTCTTACACGTGCCCTCGCACCTCCCCCAAATGAGACGGCAGAAGAACGGGAACGGCGCCTTCTCGCGGAGCAGGAGGCGAGGAAGCATTCGGAGCAGATCGACGAGGAGATCAATCAGGAGCGGCTGGCGGCGAAGAAGAATCCTAAACCTGTGAAAATCCTGCTGTTAGGTGTGTGTGTTCGATTTCTCCAGAAACATGCAGACTCAGAAGCTCGATCTTGGCAGGCCAAAGCGAATCAGGTGAGTCAATATCTTTATTCAACATCATTATAGATCATTAAATGAATTTGATGCCTCTAGGCAAATCGACCACGTTAAAGAGTGAGTTGAGCTTCTAGCGAGAGCTGAGACTGCCAGAAGAAGCTGATGACATATTGGTAACAGACTTCCAGCTCATGGCGTCACCAAAGGTAAATTTACCCGTAGCTGCGAGTTCCTCGTAACTGTTCCTCACAAGCGCTCCTCCGATCCAGGCATTCAAAGCCGAACGAATAATCTGGCGCGCCGTGATCCAGCTGAACGTCGTCCGCTCAATCCACCTCATCCTCGACACTCTGACCGACATTCATGAGGCCCAACTCCACCTCCAATCGAGCTCCGCGTCGCCCAACATGCGCCCGGGCACCGCGCAGCCCTATTCCCCACCGGACACCGCGACCGCGCGGCACGCGCGCTCCACGTCCTTCTCCTCGACATTCTCCTCGACCCTTGCCTCGCTCCCGCAGCTCACGCCGGAGCACCTGCGGCTCAA
>SFCI01000702.1:0-16325 GCA_004681135.1 Hericium alpestre | reverse complement strand
CTTCACCACCTAATGCTATGGAGAGTATGATAAGCTATGATAGATGCCATAGCTCTACATAGTTGAGAGAGGTGGCTACATAGGCCTGATAGCACTCTAATAGGACACATAGTCTAACACTGAGCTATGTAGAGTTTACTTTTTTCAGATGTGGAGCACCCAAGTACTTTGCAGCCTCTCCTAGAGCAACACTCCATAAGGCGGAGAAGGACGAGATTAACTGCCGGTAAAGGTGGGCATGCTCCAGGGCATAGGCAGTGAACCCATCCGTGAGCTGCAGATCTGACGACGACACATCACCGGCACGACGGCACCACTGCTGCACCTCAAAGTGGAATGTTCCGATGATGAATGCAGTCTCCTGCCGAAGCCAGCGTACTTCCTCATGCCAGCAAGCAGCTCAGGCACGAGCCTCAGCCCATTCAACTCGAACAGCTGCAAAGAAAGGCATGTTAGCAATGGTAGATGAGCGTGACAAATGAGGCCCTTACCTTCATGCAAGGTACGGTCTTCTCCTGCATAGATACTAGCCCCAGTCCCTACCCCTGCCCCATACCATATCCAAGAAACTGTATGGCGTCCCTCACTCCCTTCCTCAGCCACCAATGCCTCAACATCAATGTTGCCTTCCTCTTCCACCTCTAATTTCTTGAGAGTGGTATCACTGAGACCACGGACATCCTCTTCCTTCAAGGGCTGGAAGGTTCGAGCCCATTCTTCATCCTCACCAGCAAGCATCACGTAGCACGCCCGTGCATGACGATATCTTTCAACTGCGGCCCAAGCTCTCGAGACCACCGCATTCAGAGTAGCATGTGCCTGTGTATTTGGCCCTTGCCCGACCACATTCCTCGTCTTATACCGGTGCACATATGATGAAACCCGGAGATGATAGCATACTTTGTCCAACACCTTGGAAGCCTCTGCAAGTCGAAGCTTGGTCTCTGCGTCGATCATTTCCTGTGGGTAATATGCCGTTTGGCACACCTCCATGACAGAGGAAGGCAGGACAAGGGAGGTGAGTTCCGGGTGCTGCATGTTTAGTTGAGTGCCAGGGGACAGCATTGGAAACAGACGCTTCTTGTGGGAGGAAAAACGTTGAATCCTTTTGCTCAACTTGGTGCGCCGTTCTTGAATCGAGGCATTTTGGGACAGCGTAGCCCCGTCCTTGAATTTCTGGCAGTCCCTAACAAGAAGACACCTTATGATTATGATCAACCTCGAGCTTAACCAGATGATGAAGCATCATGACTCACTGTGTCTCCTCAATCTCCATAGCCAAGACCACAAATTCGCCGAACCCCAACGACATCGCGTTGGCGGTGGGATCCCTCGCCATGTCGCGTCAGCGGTCTACATCGTCTTCCACCACTAGCTGCTGATGGATTGTTGCCATGTTGAAACCTTGAAAAGGAATCAGAACATTGCTACAGACAAGATGAGATAACTCACTAGACTCTGGAAGCTGATACGGACACAGTTTCGAATGGTCCTCTTCCCAGGCCACTACCATCTCCTCCCATGTTTTGACTATGCCAGGTTTTTCCCGCTCCACCACACGGTTGAAGTCCTGCAAAATATTGCTATGTCGGATAGCCTCTGGTACTGCAGAGACCATGCATTTCAACAATGAACGGCCTAGTACGGATTTAGATCAGCATACGCCCGAACCATACCATAGCCTACCCACATTCACAATCTTCCTCCAGTTCGCATGGCCACAATGGTCATTGAGGGTATCTTGGCGAGCACCTGGCCCCATCTCCTTCGTGCTGGCAGCAGCACCATTCAAGTGTGCCCAGTTTCTCTCCACGCCTTCTCCATCGGTCCTCCCTGCACCGACCATGAAATTGAGAGAGTAGGGTGCTTGACACGGAGGTCCGTGGGCTGGCAGGTGAAATTTGGGCATGGCAAATTGGAAATCAGGAACGGTGGGAGGACGTATCGTGTCAGGTAAGCCCCATACCTGATCAGCTAGCCCTGTGGACCACTGGCACACGATGTCATAAGACACGATGCCGTTCTTGTTCCGGTGGTGTGAGTGTGCACTGAAGAAAATGAAATCCATATTGCAATATCTACGCCAATATCAGAAACGCGGTCCAACGTAGGTAAAGCATACATGACGCACCGTTCACCCTTTTGTAAATCCCCAACCCCGTTCGGCAACCAGAACTCGTGTCGACAGGTGCACGCCCCTACGCCTGTCGACCTCATACCCTTCGAGTGTTTGGTATTGGCATTCGCGAGGGCGGCAAATCCAGTACAGGTACTTATCTACAGAATAAGTTAATATCACAATACCACCAATAGCTGAAGCATGTACATCTTCCTGATTAGCCGCATTGAGAATATAGTCTTGATACATGCTCTGGTCAACGAAGTAGGCGGAGCTCCCAGTCAAGCTTGCATCGTTGTGGCGACTAGCTCGATAGCGGTTCTTCATACGAAAGTTTGCGTCCATTAAGAACACCTGTTGATATATGAATCTGCAAAAATGCCATTAAGCTGAGGAAGCTGAACACGCAAGGGTGACATACCGGTCCTCCTCCGGAACACCCATCAATGTCTCCGGTATATTGACCGACGGTCTTGGACATACTGGACATTGAACTGCAGCGTCGCCTGGCTTGGTATCGGCGAGTTTGCCAGGCTCGTGGCCACGCCCAGCGCACTTCATTCCCTTGATGTAACGCCATTCACGAATCATATTCATAAAGGCAGAAAGTTGGTCCTGCACATAAATGAGATTTAAACCAAAACCCGGCATATATAGCAACTCACCGGAGGGGGTTTCAGGCCAGTATTATCTGTTTGGATGGTGATTGCATTGTAAAAGTCGGTTGCATTCATTTTGCCTTCTAAGGTCGTCATATGGAACTGGCGCAGAATGGAGAATGTGGCTGCAGACGATGGTTCGATTGGTGTGGCAGGCCACCAAGCAGCTCGCATAAGCTGCGCTCGTCTTGGAATAGGATTCGCCAGCTGACAGCCACAGAAGTTGATTGAGACGTGGTGGATGCCGTTTCCATGGATGACGACAAAGTCGCTCGGTCCCAGCTCTGGAAACTGACACGGCACTCCTGAAAGGTGACTGAGTTGGACAACAAGACCAGCAGCTTTCAGTGTGGTGTGTTCGAAAAAGGTCCCGTTCCATTTCTAGACGGTCGTCAATGTCAGATCTTCAGATAGATGAGAGTACATACCTCGATAGCATGTAATGGGGTACGTCGATGCCGACGAGCCATACACTTCTTGCATACAAGGTCAAAGGTAATGCACTCCCTGCAACGGAAGGATCCTTCTTCCAGACGGCAATCTGGACACGTCGTTTGGGATAGAAATATCCCCCGCCCTTCCAATCGAATTGATTCGTTGAGGTACTCATCGCAGTACGCCTTCCACGTATCAATTGTATAGTCCTAATAGAATGTAAGTAGTGTTCAAATCATAGAACAAAACCTTAAGCCTGCTCACCGAGTTTGACTTCCTCGCTGTCAAGCCGGGTTCCACAACCGATCCAGCCTCGTCCAACTCCTCGACCCCGTCCACACCCTGGAGCTCAGCTGTCCTCAGATCCTCTTCAACACCCTGTCCTCCACTGCTAGATGCATGCATGTCCTCAATAGGTACGGGTGTTTGTTGGGTGACGAGGCGACGGTTGTCGGAAGATGCAGAGAGTTGGGTAACAGGCGCCGCATGAGGAATATGGTAAGGAATGGGGGTAGGAGCGTCGGTGCTCGGCTTGAAACGAGTGCGCTTGATTTGGTGTTGGGCAAGCCGGGCGTTGAAGCAGCGTGTATTCATGGCTAGAGGGACAGATGAAAGCATGTAGCACACCTGGCGCTTGCTCTCGTTGATCGATAACGTGACCGTGTAGTTAAGCGCTTGCTCTCGTTGATCGGTAACATGACCACATCGTCATTATGCAAACTACCAGGGTATACGAGAGGCGTATTGTAGTATTACTTTGGCAGCAGCCACTGTTCAATATCTGCGTGTAGTTCGTCAATCTTCGACAACAGTCCCAAGCCCTCGTGCCACCGGGTAGATCGGCCGGAGTCCACTTTTGCAGCGAGGGCTGGATCTCTCATCCGCATGTCCTCCTCGCTTTGAAAACCATGCATCTTCCAATGCAGCAAGCCACCAGCACAGAACTGAGTGAAAGAATGCCGGACCTCTCCATCAGAAATCGGGGTGTTCCCATGGCCTATCACAGCAGACGGGATGAACATTGTGCTTCCGGGTGGAAACTCGATGACTAGCTTGAGCTCCCACAGGTACAGATGGCCACCTTTAGTGTGGTCATAGTCACCCAGCACGGTGATCGCACACCACCCATAAGGGACGTTAAACAAATCACGGTGTTTCTTCGTGACAGTCCGGCTTCCAACATTGAAGGTGGTAGCAGGAAAAACACTGTTGCTGAACGGTTTCTCCAGGCTCGGGTCGGATGCCTGTATTGCGTCAACGACTTCGTTGTAATGCTGATAAAGTTTCGGCGCATAGATAGAGAAAGCACCTGTCGCCAGAGTTGTCATTACATGGTAAACTGTGAGCGGCATATACGAACGATTATTGTGACCAGCTAGACGGACAAAACACGGGTGTCTACGCAGACAATGGATTGCTTGGATATGCTGCTTCGAAGCATGGGAGAAATTCATCGGTTTCTGCAAGATTGATTCAAGGTCGGTCCAAACTGCATGGAATAAACGTACCAGTTGGCCGCCTCCATACGAAAAACCAGTCGTCAACGAAGGAAATCGGCTGCGCCCGTGGTCACGCTGTGTCTGCGAGAAGCTGCAAAGTCCTGCCTTGCCCATCGCCTTGCAACCGTCCTTCATGAGCAATGGCCACGTTGGGTCGCATGGCTGCGCAGGCATGCCGACGATAAGGCGCCCCACCCTATCAACGACCACCCCATTTACTCTGCACGAGGATTAGGACTACAGCAGTCTGTAAGAAATAGTCACATACTGTCCATCCCATTCTTCATACTTGAAATTTAGCCCACCCAATAGCTCATTCAGCGGGTATACTTTCTTCGAAGGGTGATGTCGGGGGTCACATTTTCCAACGAATGCGCCTTCAGCAACAGGCAGTTGGTATGCATCATCGGGCACGACCCGCGGGGATGGTGAGGCAAACTTGGCGACCAAAGACCGAGTGACACAGCCCAGAGGACCGTATTATTCCTTCGTCTCCTGACGACGGCGGATGCGACACTGTCTCTGATATTCTCTCTGTGCAGAGAACGGAGCAGCAGCACGGTCATCTTCAGAGCATGGTGCCTCACCATGAGAGGCCTTGCCACAGAATGAGCAGTGCTGAGACGCCGGAACGGGTGGTGGTGGTGGTGGAGGAATGTCCGGATGGGATGCTACTGGCAGGTCAAGGTCTAACGGCTGCGGGTGCGAGTCATCTGCTGCAGGTACAAAACTGTCGTGCGTTTCAACCCCAGCTTGAACGAATGCAGCTAAGTCGAAGTCGGGAACGGGGATCATGTTGGTTATGTATGCGGAGAATTTGCGCCCTGAGCGTGTCTGAAGCATACGTGCAGTACGAGAAATCAGCTACAATCGATAGGTGCACAGCACAAATGCACCTTCCCTGCCATGAACCTTTGCGCCTCATCGTTGAAACTAAGCCGGGTGGGTAGAAGAACATGTAAGCCTATGGTCAGGAAGGTGGAGCCCATTCGTGCGGAGGGCCTGGAGAGGCACGCTACACAACACGAACTCAAGCGGGCAGAAAGAAAGGACGTACCGAGTGGACACCGAACGGGTTACTGACCCTGCGATTGATACGAAGACTGAGGTGGAAATAGACACAATAGAAAGATCAGAAGTAGAAACGAATGACGACGACGAAACGTGGTGGGGGTGGAGGTTGAACTTGAAACGTGTGGTCGAGGTGGCGGTTGCAGAATGCTGGTGTTGATGGCACATGTGTGGGTTGGGTTGGGTTACTCGAAACTGTTGCTGCACGCGTGAAGCACATATGTACACACCGGTAGCGATACAGTTCTCAATCCGTACCTCCGCTAGTAAATTAGTGTAGATTTTATAGAGTATAACACGAGTTACTTCACGCCTCTAACGGTATGATACGAAAAGTGACAATCATCTTGGGAGTTTGTATGTTATAAACTCTAAAGTTATGCTCCGTTATCATGCTTTACTCGTTCACCCATTATTCAAGTGTTTCACGATTGTCGAATCTACCAAACTCCGGCACGTGAACATGGCTCTTAAGACATTGATTCCTGAATGTAGTTTGGTATACAGATATGTGGTAGGAAAAGGTAATTGGGGAGTGGAGAGAAGGACATAGCAAGGGTGCAAAGCGGAATGTCACTGCGAAAACACAGCGACGACTGCCTTCTGATATGCTATACGGCGATGAGAAGTGGCTCAGTTTACGAATATCGTATCGAGTGACTGTACGATGCACTTTATGTATCCGTCGTCATACAATGCAGCTCCAATTTATCGTCGAAATGTCGATCTTGACAACATGGGTTGAGTTTCGGGCTAAATTTAGGAAGAGACACTCATAAAAATTACATATTCGATCGGAGACATGGAGTACTTACTTCTGAATGCTAATGACAGGTAAGTACCAGAAAGAAAGCATATAGTACGAGGGGATCTTGTACAATGGGATGGGCTTGTGTCGTCATATCCACAAGTCCTTATCGTCTTATCATTCGCATAGTCCTTATCGCATTGCTTCGGATAGATCCGAAGAAGCGCCTTCGCTCGGACCCAGTTGTGGCATGTCATCGTGAGACCCCAGTACAGGCACGTTTCTGTCGCTCCTTCCCCCGTTGTCGCAGAAGGCACATGGTCGGAGCTGAGGACGACGACATGTGGGACATGGTCGGCGTCCCGGGCAGTCCGACCTCTGACTTGGGTGAGCAGTTTATTTTTGCTAGCACCTTCCATGTCTGACAATAGCTTCCACGTCACAGTGTCCAACATGGCACCAGCGAGCCTAGATTCCGACTTCAAGCAGTCTCAAAATGGAGTGCTTCCACAGGCAGTTGGACAGAAGTGGTTTGCAGTCTTTGTGGGCCAGAAGGTAGGTGTTTTTGCGCATCGGTGAGTGTTTTATCTCTTCGGGAGTTCCTAGTTTGACAAAAGATCTCCATAGTTGGGAGGCAGAGGGCATGACACGTGGCATCCCCCACGCCTTCTACGATACCTACGACATGCAGGCGGCTGCCTACAACAATCTTCTTGCTGCCCGCCATCGAGGCCTCGTGCAAGAGCTTCACGATGATGACTGGAGTGACGTCGTCACCGAATCCGACGTTACTCCTTCCAAAGCGGCCAGTTCTAACTCTCTGTGGGGATACTACCATTCTGATGCCACCGATACAGCCACTGAATCGGAATACGCGACCGCTCCCAGTCGCTCATCTGTCTCGTCTCGCAGCGTGAAGCCTGCGCCATCCCTGAATGTCTCCACGACAGCCCCTCCTTCGGTCACGCCAGTTCGGAAGGGGCCTCGCCCTGCATCTTCAGTACCGGCTCATGTCCAGGCATCATCTGCAGCTCATGGCAAATCTACCCTCCCTCCTTTATCAGTTGCATCGTCGCCTTCCATTCCTCACACTGCTGTTTCATCTGCATCTGTATCTCAGTCACCCACTCGTCACCCGACATCATCTTTGTACTCTCTTCCTGCTCAGTTGTGCGGTCTTGGTCTCGAGTCCACGTCTGCCTCAGAAACGGATACCCCGCATGTCCCGGGCTCATTTCCACTAAACCGCACATCTCATTCACTTCCTGTTCCGCCCCCCCGTGGCCGCGTCAGATCGTCACCCCACCCCGATATCGGTGTACCACCTGCGCCAGAGCCTCGCTCCATGCCCGCTCAAGAGACTCGTTCCGCGCCTGCCCAGGAGACTCGTTTCGCGCCCGCCCAAGAGACTCGTTCTGTGCCTGCCGGAGAGACTCGTTCCGCACCCACCCCATATACCAGTAGAGCGCTCCCCAGAGACACAGGTGCAGTCCCTGCTGCAGACCTGCACGAGTCGCAAGCTGCAGGCATCGGTGCAATGCCCACCCCAGACAACGATGTTGGACGTACACCTGGCTCTCAGCACACACGTTCACCGTCACCTCCTCGCCCGGGCTCAGCTTTCGGTCAGGCTCCAGGTGCTGCATCGTCGTCGCCTCCTCCGACTTATCAGCCACACACTCTGCACTTCACCTACTACCCGACTTCCAACACCGCCTACCGCCAAAGCACCTGGACCTATGACACATTTCAGAGCTTGTCTGGCTGCTTCGGGATGGAACCGTTTGAGTCCAGAAAATTCTATGCTGTTGCTTGTGGTCTCAATCCTGGTATATATCCAACTTGGTGAGATATGCAGTTTTTATTCGTGTTGTGGTGCTGTACTGACATAAACAAGGGAAGAATGTTCGAGTCAGATACATGGAGTATCTGGCCACAAGCACATCAGTTTCCCAACCCATCGACAAGCTGTGCAGTGGATGGCTTTGCATCTCCGGGAGGGTTTGGTGAGAAGGGCAAGGCAAATTTAGAAAAAATTTTGATTTCTGTAGTTGTTGTTTCTGTTATCGCTGCTTTGCTCATTGCTTTGCGTTCTGTGCTGCGTTCTTGTTCACAATGTCATTAATCTGCAGTGACCGCAATCTAATCTAAGATCTTGACAATGACCAGGAAGTGCCGAATTGTGAATTGTCGGACAATGCCGAAGACAGAGCTGATGGATTCGCGTACTTGTGCCAGCTCATCTGACCAGATCACCCACTTCCTCTGCCTCACCGTCGACTCATGGCCAAAAAGAAGGCGTCTGACACCATGACCAAAAAGCAAGGACCGGGATGGAGCTCCTGGGCAAAAGGGAGTAAATATGTATTCCTCGACTCTCGCCTTACGAAGTGGTCTCAAGCCCGCGATCGAGGCGATTTCTATAGCCGGACCACCAAGCTCTGGTTCCTCAAGTACGGTTGGGTGCTTCCTTTGGAGGAAGACGCGGCTGTGGAGCTCGATGACCCGCCGGAGACAAACCTTGACACCCTGGCCTTCATTGGCAACACCAACAAGTTGGACGAGGACACGATCAAGGCACGTCAGGCGACGTATAGTGAGGTCCGCAACGTGGGTTCTATTTTGCCTCTCTGAATGAAAATGCACATTCCTAATTTGTGAATTTTCTAGAAAATCAGCAATTGGTTCTGCCATCATGGCAAAAAGCTGGTGAAGGCACCAGAAAACGGTGCTGCAGATTCATTTGTCATCAATGCCGCCCTGGCACCGCCAAGGAGAGAGGCGGCATGGCAAGTTTATTCGACGAAGTATTACGACTCCCGCGTCAAAGCCTCCGTTGACGAGCAATATGCAGCAATCGTCAACGAGGCGGCCAGGTTAGCGGGCACGATGCCCGTGGACAAGTTCAAGTTTCAAACTGAATTAACACGGCAGAAGTACGGGCTCGAAAGCGAGGAAATCAAGGAAGAGATCCACGTGATAGTCGAGGCGAACTATAGCGCTGTGATGGCGGAGTACAAACAGCTGTCACAGAGTCCAAAGACCGCAGAGGAGTATCACAAGTACATTTTTTTGTTGGTTTCACCCTCCGCGTTGCCTCACTGACGGCTTTTGCATCAGGACCCATAGTATGGTGCTCCAGCATCTGCAGCCAGTCGTGGACAACATCTCGAGGCAATACGGGATGGTGGCCTGTCTCCTTCTGTCTGGTCTGATCCTGCAAGACCGTGGAGCGATTGGATCGCTTGTGATTCATTCCGGTTTAACCGAGGGCCTCGTGCGGCAGACGTGGGCTGCGTTCAACAAGGCCAGTTTCGACGCAGCAGCAGCTGTGCATGTCTGATTTGCGACCAAAGTATTTCATGAGTTTTCTTTTGTTTTTCGCACTTTTGCACTAAGCAATATTTCCATATATAGCACCTGAGGTTTGCGCACAACGAGCTTTGCCGGAAGTCTCACCTGATTTGCGACCATCATCATCCACTGTCCCTACCAGCACGATGCCGTCCTCTCTGTCCTCCGATATCGTGACAATGGCTGTGAATGCTACTTCTTCATCTGCGACAGCCGATGCAAGAGCTACCTCCCCTGTGAAGCCGACTTCTAGCGAGACACAGGTCAACGCGTCGACGTCGTCGCCTTCATCCTCAGCTGCGGCAGCTGCCACTACCACCTTCTCCCGTCATCATGCATTTACAATGTCCGCAGAAGTGACTCAATCGACCCAATCACCTACTTTGGCAGCCACGTTGGCTTCCAAAGCCTCTGCATCCGCCTCCATGGTCTACTCCCCGCCGCACTTGCCGGACCGCGAACTGACGCCGGAGCCAATTTTCGACACCCCTTCCAGTGCGCATGTAGACGCGTCGGTGGAGGAATGCGGGGATGGTTCGGAGGCTGGCAGACATGAGACATCGACAGTGTCTGCAAACGTGCAGATCGCGAAGGTGCACCCCTCCTCCAATTGTCCGTCACAATGTGCCGATAGTCCGAGAAACCCATCTGTCCCACATCCTGCACGTCCTCCCCATGTCGCTTCGACCAGTGAGAGCTCTGCCGGTGCTTCTCGTACCATACCGTCATCTGCTTTGACTTCAATCCGCGTCGACGATGACGAGTGGCCGAAGTGGCTACAGGAAGCCGTGTATTTCTTCAGTCAGGTGGGCGGTGAGGAGGCTTGGGTGGACTGCGTCACAGCGTATGTTGATTTGCTGCATTTGAACGGGTTCCCGGTGAGTTCTCTTTATGCCTCGCTCACCGTCAGCTATTAATTTGTTGTGCAGACTTCAGATGGTGTACTCCCTACTAATGGTCGCCCTGAGCTTGTCCGTCTTTGGGTGCAATGGGACCATGCCTATCACAAGACCTACAACAGGTTTGTCAATGGCAAGTGTTTCCAGCTGGATGTACTGCCAACCGGCTTTTGGCGGTGGTGGGACAATCTCCAACCGAGCGACCGCCCTGCGGATCGTACTGGGGCTGGGACACCAATCACCGCAACCCACGACTGGACTAAGCTCTCCAAGTTCGGCAAGAACGGGATTCTCAGTGTCATGGCTTACCTCGCCTTGTGAAGAAAGTGGATCCAAGACTTGCCGGACAACGTCCAATGTGATTGGGTAAATGCGGTCTCGGACACGAAGGTGGTGTTTGTGGCAATGAGGGTTGAGCACAATGCGGTGACTGGTGGCGGAGATAAAGGGAAGAAATGGGCAGCACCCAGGTATGTGATCACCTTGTGTGTTGTAGTTTACTTGCTCATTTTGTAAGTAGCGATTCCATTGACACAGGTGCTGTCAAGCGTTCACGCAGGGGCTGATGTTGCGCGTACCACCCGGAGTCTTGCTTTCTCCGTTCTGTCCGGGTCCTTACCACTTCCCCCATTTCTATGACTTCATGCATGGTCTCGACGCGTCAATCTTATCTGTCATTCTTGGATCAATGCAATTTGCGGGAGTCGTCAAAGACTCCGGCCATTATGTAATGAACATGGCATCACCCACCTTGGGGGATTATTGACAGTCACATGCACTGCCTGATGCACGTTCTGCTGTGTAGCTGGAATCTCTAAGACCCTCCGGTTGGTCGTGCATCAGATAGCGCATGGACATGTGATTGGTTGATCCCTGTAAGTGAGTCGGAGTTTCTTCTGAGCTTTGGTACGGCATCGAGAGGAGGGTCATGTGCACCGTGGGTGGATGACTCACAAATGGTGCGGGACCAGGATGGACGGCAGCACAGTGCCGCGGGCGCATGCGGTGGTGAGAGCGTATGCAGCGGCGGCATGAAGGAGTATGCGGTGTGGTGCAGATGAGAGCGCACGGTGAGGCGGGGGGAGAGGGCACGCACGGAGGTGGGGGCATCTTGGTAGCAGCGTGGTGCAGCGCGCGCAACGGCGCAGACGAGGCCCAGCAGGTGCAAGCCGCTCGCGTCGTCTGGCCGTTTCTGGACGTAGCGGCTGAGGATGAAGAACGCGGGGAAGAGCTCGTCGGGGGCGCCAGAGCTGCCGGGTTCGGAAAGGCGGGTGAACTCGCGCTTGGCGAATTCGAGATCGGCATCGGGCTGGGCGAGTTGTTAAGTACGGGATAGATAGTGTTTAAGGGAGACTTACTGCATTTGCGGTTAGGCTGACTGCGTGCTCGAGCAGTGCGCGAGAGTCTCTGTGGTGCTCGTTGCGGCTCGCTACTAGGCTTTGTCCGACCCACGCCATGGTGTAGTCAGGATCGAGTGTCTGGGCCTTGTAGAGCGCTTCATTGGCAAGCTCCGTGTCATCGTGGTACAGGTACAGCAATCCAAGCTCTGTCCAAGTTGTGACATTCTGAAATTGATGTCAGTAAAATCTATGATTCTTCGCAGCGATGTTACTCGCTTTATTGTTGATCTCGAGAGCCTTGATATATGCGTGCTGTGCGATCTTGGGGTGCGAGACAAAGTGTGCATCCCCAAGGGCTCTCCAGTAAGTATCATTTCCAGGATCAAGACCTAGAGCCTCCTTGAAGCACGAGATGGCCTCCTTACTGGCCTTGCTCCTTTGCTCTTCGTACGCAGTAGTCGAAAAGCGGTTCAACGCGACACCAAGGTCAAACCACGCACTGCCGGTAGCAGCGTTGTCCAGCAGGCCGAGGGAGATGCGGTAGTTGTAGGATGCAACAGCCACTCTGAGCGCACTAGAACCGGTGACAGGCGACGAGACGAGGGGTCCACTGAGGATGCCCGAAACCCTGCTGCCCGCGTCCAGGCTGATAAGCGGCGCGATCTCAGACAAAGCCCGATGAACATCCGCCTCGTCAAAGAACGACGTGCTCTGTGACAGCTGGTAGACGGCATCCGATATCGTCTTCCATACTACCGTCCTGAACCCGGGGCCAGACTGCAGGAATCGAAGGGAGGTGCGGATCGCTGTCACGAACGACCTTTCAGCTCGAGCAATAAATCCGTCCGAAAGTTCCGACTGGCCAAGATCAAGGTGCGTTTGAGATAGGGACATGAGAACCCCAGATTCCTCGGGTCGTTCCTGCAAGATGGCCTCAAATGAGTCGACTGCTTCCTGGAATTCGCCCGTCTGTCGCTGCACGTCTGCAATCAGATATGAACATATCCAGTCGTCAGGTTGCAGCTCCAGGGCACGCGTCAGGGCTTTAACTGCTGCGACATGACGACCAGCCTTGCTATATGCTTCCCCAAGGCGCAGCCAAGACAGTTGGTCTTCCGGTTGAGCTCGTAAAGCAACTTGGAAAGCCTGTATGGCCGATGAATAGTTGCGGCGGTTCTGCAAGAATAAATTTGAGTAATGATCCTACAGACTGAATAAGATAGTCCCACCAGTTCGACCACGCCAAGAGCCTTCCAGGCCCATGCGTTTGTCGCCAGATATCTTCCAGAAACCACTCTTTCGGACCCTTCTTCTGTACCCTCAAGGCCGCCCTCTCCCTCAATCGTCCGTTTCGCCACAACCTCCACCAGATCCCATTCTCTTTCTTCCGCGAAGCCTTCAGCGAGCCGGCGAGCAGCGTCGCCTTCCCGCGCGTCCAACTCGAAGGCTTTTTGGAAGCACTTCGATGCACGGCTAGGATCTGGAGGGTCAGCGGCCTCCAGATAGTGCACCCCGAGTGACGTAAAGGCAGGCGCAAAGGTTGGGGAACACTTTAGCGAGGTGATGAAATGTCCATATGCCGTTTCCCGGTCTACTGAAGATATTAGAAACAGATCGATCGGCTGAGCGGAAGACGAACCTCCCATCTCCCAATACGCTCTGCCCAGTCGCCACCAGCAGCGCGCTCTGTCTTCGTCTCTACCCTCAATACCTTCCAAAGCATCGATCGTGGCTTTTAACAGCTCTGCACCATCTTCCAAATGACCCAGTTGCACCTGACACCAGGCATGTTCTTCCTTCGCCCGAATAACATCGTCTTTATCTTCAGGTAGTAACTCAAGCACGCGGGAGAAATTTGCGTCTGCCCTCGACCAGTCCTTACTGCATTGCAGTATAGAACCTTTGCCCATAAGGCTCTGTGCATTGTCCGGATCCTGCTGGAGGATGTCATCGATGATGCGAAGAGCACGCGCATGATGCTTCGGTGGGTAGAGATGGACGAGAGATGTTGCGAGGATGATGTTGAACGCTTTCTTCACGCTAAACCGGCATTTAGACAATGGTGTCAATGTATGATCTATAGTGCAAACCTGGGGAGTTCTTTGCCCGAAGCATTCTCTGACCGATGCACGAGTTCAAGACCAGCTTCCGCTATGGATATAGCATTTGGGTAGTCAAGATCCCAGAGATATATCGAGGCTAGAACGCGGTGGGCGAAGATGGAACCTTGCAGACTCGAAAATGCATCCTAAAAACAAACCGTAAGAACCAGAGCGGAAAGACGTTGACAAAACTAACTAAAATGGTATCAAAGGGGTCGCTGTCATCTTCATTTGGTTGGGCTGACTCCGATTCTTCGTCCTTCTCCTCGGACAGAGGGATACCAGAATATATGAGATAGCCTTGTATGAGTCTTGTCAAAGGCAAGCCGGGAAAGAGTTGCATAAATTGACGGAGATGCGAGAGTCCATAATCCTCTATAGTCCATGAAACACTCAGCAATGCCGCGTCTTTGCAAACGACGATACATACCTAATGTTTCTGCGTCTTGTTCATCAATGAACATTGTCCACGCAAGCTCGTCAGGAATCTGAAGTAATACCATGCCGTTGACGAGTTCCTGCACTTCCGTCATGAGCTGCTTCTTGATCTCAGCCTTCTCGCCAGAACTCGGCAATGCTTGAAGGAATTGTCGTTTATGGCGAAGAAGCTTCGATTCAGTCGAGCGGCGCAGCTCGTCCGAAGTGTTTGGGTGGTTCAGGAGTTCGTTGTAGAACACAGGAAGCTAAGGAGGGAACCTCGCACCATGAACATCGGAGGCGAAGGATACTGATACTAGACTTACCTTGGAAGCACTGTAGACCTCTCTCCCAACCTCTCGTTTGATTTCCTCTGGGCCTCCGGCGTTTAGGCGTGTCCGACGTTTCTTCATTTCCTGCTCAATAGTCTCCTGCTCGTCCTTTTCCAGCAAAGAAACGATTTCCTCCAAAACGGGCAGAGAATTCTGCACCGCAGACTGACTGCTGTTTGTGGTTGTTGCGATAGGGTTCGTTGGGTCGGGTGGAGGCAGTGAAGATAAGGTGGAATAGAAGGGAGAGTCAGGTAGATAGAGCGAAAGCGCGTCGCTCAGCTGCGAATGCGTCAATACTACAATCACATCGGCAGGAGTCTCGACAATACCTGTGTTCGATTACCTCTTTCACGGCGAAGTTCAACAATCTTTTGGATAGTCTCAGCACATTTCGTGGCGTCATCACTGGAAGTCCTCGTTATACTGAACCCGCGACTGCAAGAGCATATGCATACACACCTCTTGGAAAATAGCTTCACTAGACCAAACAGGCTCTCGACATACTGGTCCCAGCTCTGCGACCGCTCGTAGACCCGGGAGAGCCCCTGTCTCGAGAATATAAAGATGAGTACTGCGTCAAAGACGTGTCAGCTCCCCGACTCACCTGCCATGCAAGTGCTTGCTTAGGATTCAGCTCTATCGCGGAGCGGTATGTCTGCAATGTGGTAAAATCAGTGTTCCGGGCAGCATCTGACGCAAAACGGCACTACTTGCTCGCTCCGTTCACTCTGGCCTAGCTCCAGGAGGGACAGTCCCATGAACACCTTTCTGTTATTCGGTCCGATATGCTATTAGAGTTCGAAGTTCCGGGTGTCGAGGCAGATGGACGCACGCGTTATAATTATCAGATTCATACTCCAATATTTGGCTGCTCGCATCCAGTGCAGTCTGATAGTCTTTCTTGCCGATCGCCTCGCGGGCCGCCTTGAGCTTGCCTTTCACGAACGCGGTCGACATCACTTACTGCCGCTGTGGCCCAACACTCAGACGCGATTGCGCGCGTTCGTAAGATCTTGTGGATGAGGCGTAGAAAGCGTAATGAGGTCCAGTCGAACAGGGACGTGTATATAGAGACCTTCGCAATAGATTTTCAGAAATGCAGGCGATTGCGGAGGACGCGAAGGTGATAGCGTGGGAATGACATACCTTCTACGGTCGCTCCTGCCGTTCTGCAAGCATTATTAATGATCTTGAAGCATTGAAACAAGGTGAATTCAAAAGCACAATCAACACTGTAAGATCTATCGTATTACACTGTGGGCAGAGACCCATAAAAACCTAGAATATTTGATGAAGTAATTTTGAATATGTGGTCTAAGACTTGTCAAGGACTGCCATGAATATTTTGAG
>SFCI01000701.1:0-16333 GCA_004681135.1 Hericium alpestre | reverse complement strand
AGCCTTCATCTTGCATAGTGCTGTGANTATGTCTCGTCGCCTTCAATAGTGCGAAGTACTGTACTTTTACATAGTAACATTGTAAATAAATAGACATCAGAAATCAGAAGTATATGGTTAAAAATCCCTAGGTCACCAATATACAATGATTTGACTTTATTTTTGTGAGCTCTACCCAAGCTCACATAGATATCACAGTGGCCATAGTAAGCATGTAAACATATATTAGCTACATAGCACCCATAGCTACCTGTCATGAATATATAGCACTATATAACATGCACCTACAGCTATGGAAGCTATCATAGTGTGCATAGCTCTATACAACCAAGCATTGTGACTCTATAGAGCTATAGATGCTATTATACTACTACCATAGAACATGTAATTTGATACTGTAGCTATGTAGGAAACAGTTTTCTCAGATGTAGGGTCAGCAACCCGGGCTGAGTGGGCCATATAGGGAGCCAGCATGCCAGCGACTTTGATTCCAATGCCCAACTGTCACTTTGCGGCCTCGGACATTGACAATATTGACGATGTTGACCACCACACTAGCCTAATAGTGAGCCTTACTGCAACATGTTCAATAGAGCTTATAGGTGAGCACCGTTTGATGCAGACAATTATGTTGAATTCAGCTAGTTTCAAGCTCTTTGAACGCCTTACTATGACACTGGCCATATGGTCTCGCCAACAACCATCCAGGCTATTCTTCCTTACCTCTATGCTCCGTAGTATCATCGATGTACATGTTCCACAAAGGTGTCAGCTCTCCTCCTCTGTCTCTGCATTACAAGCTGGACAACGCCGAGAAGGTGATGCTGAAAGGTGTGATGTTCCGAATCCAAAAGTACGCTCGACCTCGCCATACCGTGGCCTCGAGAAATTTCTTACACTGATGGCACATATGACTTTTGATGCAGGATTCTGCAGTAGACCATGCACATGCTCGCCCGTCGAAAGGCAAACCACTTCGGGTCATCACCACGCTTGACCCTAGGCGTCTTGATCGAGGATGTTTCATGGACCTTTTGGGTATCAAGCAACCCTTGATCTATACGTCATTCACGGGTGGGGTACCTTCAATCGTACTCCAACTGCACTACAAAATGGAGCAAAGCTGCCGAAAGAACTTTCCTGCTGGAGCACACAGATTTCTCTACTATTGTGCTGATCTGCAGAGCCCACTGGGTTCGCAACTGCGCTTTCGTGTCACGGAGGACAGCAATCCAGCCAATTTCTCTCGTGGACACGATCTGATGTATGATAAGGGCTATATGTGGCACCTCTCACTCGGGCAAGTCGCCTCCCAATGTGCAAGAGATAACCTGTACTGTCTCCTGCTTTGTGATGGATTAATCGACAAAAAGATCGTTGCCAATCTTCACAACATGGACTGCTTGTGCTACGGTCGAAGAAAATGGCCCATCAGCGGTCTGTGCCAGCCCTTTGTACTCGATTTATCCCTCAAAAACCCATGCATAGCTGTTCATGCTGCAGAGCCTATGTCCTTATTTGGACTTGCATTCTTAACTGGCAACATACCTTATGAAGGTAAGATGTGCATTTTCTTCTACATCTACGTAAGGCTGATTCTGTGCTTCTTACCTGCAAGGATAGTTCTTTGTCATTTAGAGCGATCAACTCTGCCCGAACATGCAGGAAGATGTGTGGTGGTGATGCACTTGTTGAAGATACTCAAAGCTCCGAAATTGGCCCCCAACCTCCCTCCGGATATTGATACGACATTTCTGACTGAGGGCAAACTGATGATAAAGAACGGTAGTCCATGGTGCAGTAAAGATGTTGATGCAGCAAGGGGGAGTAGGGTATTACAAGCACTGCTTGATGCTGATGAAGGGCAAGAGCCAGGCCAATCATGAATAAAGCTTTCCCTGCCATTTCTGCAATCTCTACTCTCGGCACTTTGTTCTGGATATACGAGGTTGGCCGGCACTGACCCGTTCATGGTAGAACTTCAGAGGATGGTGCTTTTGTATGCATTGCGTGGGTATGCTGAAGTGGGCATCTCAGTGATGAGTGTGCTCGAGGTGCCTCTAGTATCTTCTGTCCATTCAGGATGACTCTAAATATTGTCCTCCCAGCAATTGTGTCACAAAACCATCGTAACATATGAATGCTTCCTCTTCGAAGCTGTGAAGCATGAAGGATATGTATTGCCTATGCTCGCTCTTCTGGATTTCTGTTTGACATAGAGACGATATCGGGATTGAATTGAATTGAGTCTGTCAGAAAAGTTGTACCTGGGTCTCCCCTGGTTGCAATGATTGCAATCAAGCCATTTGCGAATATGTTGGCACTCCCGTGACAGGGAAGTTCTGGGGGCGTCTCCAAGATTTTACCGAATTGGGCACCTGGTGTATTCTGGAGCAGGTCGGCCGCACGCGGGAGCATGGATTATTTGCACCACTACATGTTGTGTTTCTAAGATGTTTGCACCTTTTTATTACCCAAAGCTGATGCTAAAGTACATGATGTATTCTGGTAAATTTATGTATTTTTTCGGAGCAGGGAAGGGCAACCTTTGTGCTCGAGGAAGTATTTCGGTGCCCAGGCATAACACACACTGCAGCTGCCCAATTTGGTAAAACTCTTGACTGCGCCCCCAGAAATTTGTTCATGGGAGTGCCATCATATTCGCAAACAGCTGTTCCTGGTCCCATCAGGGAACAGGTCTTTTCTCAAAAATTCCTTCCTAAAAAGGGAAATCTGTTTTACACTTGAAAAGGAAAAAAGTGCACACGGTTCAAAGTCAACACTGGAACGGGACACAGGGAACAGATCAGGAGGCCAGTAGCCCCTTCCCATTGTTACTGTCCATCCCCCATTTTCTCCATAGCCATCTGTGGAAGAATAATAAACTTAGATTCACAACGATGTCTCGCAAGCACAGACACGATGCTGATGTGTACACCCGAGCAACGAGACTGCACCTGGCAATCCGAGAAGAAGACTGTAGGCATTCAGGTATGTCTCGCTAAGCGTCAGTATCAATACAAGCCAATATCTTTTATACTGGCAGCGGAGACAGCACGAATCATGAAAAACACAGTCAGTTTGGAGGAAGTTGCAGAAGAGGACAGTGTGGCTGGTAATATACCAGGAAAGTGTATCGTCCATTAACTGTTCGTATTTGTGCTGATGGTAATCCCTCTCACAGATCACAGCAGAGAATTGCAGTACAATCAAACAGGAGACCGAGGAGCATATGTCGATGCAGCAGAGGCCGATAAGGCTCTACATTCGACGAGTGTTGATCCAGCTGGTGAGTTGACCGTGACACTGATCTTTTGGTCTTATGCCGTTTATTTATTGATGAATGCATAGCTGTTCTTGAACTGACGTTGAGGCAGGTGTCAGATCAAACTGTCGCATCATTGCCGAGGGAACCACAGATTACAGCCATGGAGAATCTGACACACAAAGGTCCGTAGTTGGTCCATAACCTTCTGAACTTGTTTTGATGGCTTGTCCATTTGCATTTTGTTGTTGTTATGTGTTGTCGCTTGGTATGTATGCCTTATCTGTTACAGTCATTTGGTCATTTGGTCATTTGGTCAATTGGTCACCTGGTCATGCCTGTTCACTGTCGTTTTGTCCTGCATTCTATAGAACTTGTGCATGTGGTTCGTAACAGTGGTTGTGCGAGATGAATATGTTGATTACATGGGTATGGATGCCAGTAGCAATGTCGTTCCCCTGTCACATCTCCAGCAATGGTATCAGTTTGTCAGTGCAGGTGTGGCAGGCACACTAAGAGAAGATAACAAGGCATATGTACAGTCATCGTCGGTAGAATTGTTATTAGCAGGTATGCTGTTTGCGACTAAAGCACAGTTGTTGGCTATAGCACAGGCTCACAAGGTTTCGCTGCCGAATGGCTTTGTCAAAGAAGAGATGAAGACCATTCTTTGTCGAGATCATGCATGCAATAATTCATGTAGAAATATGCTGTATCTCTTTCAGCCTCATTTACATGAGTCAAGTGGTACATATAGGATCTTCCCTCGGAGGTCGAGGACTAAGAAACACATCCCATCCACCGACAAGCTTAATGCGACATTCAGTGGACATGGAGGCAGCCCGTCTGTACATTCTACCCAACAACAAGATGATGTCTTCCCCATTTTCTGCGATATGAAGCACAAGATCATCTGTGAGTGGCAAGATTATTTTGATGACAACAAATGGGAAATCCATCCATGCACAGTTTGTGCGCAAGGGAAGCGTGCGCAGGACGTAACAACAAAAGCCGCAGACGATCTGTGTCACGGATCACTCCATTTCTCTCCACCTTCTTCTCTGCCATCAAGGCATCATGTCAGTCATGTGCTCCAGCTGCCCCATCACATGTTCACTTCCCCACATGACCTGGGGCCATCCTTCACCCATCGCCTCGACCTCCGGACACTCCTCCGGCCGGTCCTTATGCGCATGATCGCCCTGTCCCTCCACTTCGCGCGCGAGGAAGTCCGCGACGCCAAGATAAAATGTCGCGGGCTTGAACTTGATTTCCTTCCCACGGAACTCGGCCCATTTGTAGCGCGCGGTGTTGATCCAGCCGACGAGGTCGAGGTGGTTGACGGATTCGAGCGTGCCGAGGTACGTTCCCTGTCGAAGTGATGAGTGATAGGTGAAAGGAAATGGTAAGTCAGATATGGACCTACCCATTTCGCAGACTGAACAGAGACGAGCCCATCATTGGGGCCCTCCTTCTCCAGAACCACCGAATGTGGATATCTGTGCGCCCAGTAAATCCTCGCAGCCAGATGCAGGGCAGAACAAATAGTACTCACTTCCAAGTGTCAATCAACCCAGGATTGTACACCGCACCCCAGCTAAAATACCGCACGCCCTCTAGATTGGGCGTCTCCTCGTTGAACTTGCGCATGTTCTCGACCGTGAGGGACTCGAACGCCTTGCCGTCCCCGCCGCCGTTCGGCAGGAGGTCGAGCAGTGAGAGGACCTGCGGCAGCCTCGTGCGGCCCACGGCGTCGAGAAAGTGGTCTGCGAAAACGGAGCCGCGGTGCGGCGTGGCGATGGTGGTGACGGAGAGCACGGAGAAGGTATGCGAGTGTAGGTTCGTGGTCATGTAGCGGCAGTCTAAGCCGCCCTGTAGATGAACGAGTTATAACAAACTGCAACCCTGCGAAAGCGGAAACTTACCATGCTGTGACCTAGGGAATGTCAGTTATGACGAGATTTCATGCGAGAATCGTACTCACCGATAAGGTGAACCTTACGGCCGGCATATACTTCCTCTACCTTCTTCTCTAGTACTTTGGCACGGTCGACGGGTGAGCTAGTGGCGGGAACCCTAGTAATAAGGACCTCGGCACCGATGGCCTCCAAAACCTCCTTAATCCCGCGCCAGTGCGTCACCTCGAGCGGCGCTATTGACGGACCAATCATTACCGAATCGAACCCGAGTAATCCATGGCAGAAGACAAGCGGATTCTTCGGGGCTAGGTCTGATGGTGATAAGGAATTAAGGCGGTAAAAAACAGAAGAGAGCAAGAACGCGTACATTTCCGCGCTATATTGGATTGCTCCTCTGCGATGGTATCTGCGCGGTCCGACTCGTCAAGCAAGCGATCGACATTCTCCTTGTTATCGCCCTGAAACCACCACCAACTGGAAGACGAGGGGGCAGCATTGGCGCTCGTACTATAGGATGCAGCTTGTCTGTGCTTCCCATCCTTGCGTCCAATGGACTGAGTATGCAACTGTGTCTCGCGCTCGCGCTCGCGATTCTGGAGAGAGCGGAGCGTATCGAGGGACGAGCGCTGTGGCGGGGAGTTCTCTACGATTATGGGTGAACTGAGGGCGGGCGTGTAGACATCACGGGTGTGGCCCTGGTCGAAGGGGTCGTGTGCGTATATGGATGGAGGAACGTGCGCTTGGGAAAGGGTGGCTGTTGGTAGGGTTGTGGAAGTGAGGGTGCGGAAAAAGGCTGGCGAAGAAGAATATAAAGATGGTGGTATTGACGGAGAGGAGGGATGGAGGTGCGGATGTGAGTGCGTAGGTTGATGGGATGCAGACGGATGTGCGAGAGGCGGAGGGTTGGGAGGGGAGAACTAAGGGCATCTTGAAGAGACGATAGTGGAGAATCGGAGCGAGACGAGGCAACAGAGTGGGAGGAAGAGCTGCTGTGGAGGGAAGATGAGGAAGGCTGGCGGCCGAGCCAGCGAAGGACAGGCAGGGTCGACTTTTGGGGAGACGGCTGGGATGACGGGGGCGGGGACGGCATCGCAGGTTGCAAGGGCGGCAGCCGTGGCTTGGGCTTTATTCGGGGCGCCCGGGAGCGTGGAAGTCGCATGGCCTCTTGAAGCTGCTCAGAAGGGCCGGCGAAGGACGGGAGGAGGGATTGCAGACGCGACGAAAGCGTTTGTAACGGTTCTGGCTGTCCAGATCCAGACGGGGTGTCGGCCATGGGCTACGACACGATGACGATGAGCGAGTCGGAGGCCATTCCAACTCTGCCGACATGCACAGATGTCGGTCTGTCTGTCTTTCCGTCCGCAGTCCGTCCTGCGCTCTTCCACTGCCGTGACTGTGACGTCACCACCTTGTTTCTCTTTCCGACATGTCCTCCCATCCAAAACTTCCGTCTATCTTGCCCTCTAGACCTGCTGTTCGAGATGGTAACCTCCGCTTATCTCCAATAATTAATCATCTCACGTTTGTGTAGCTACCACAACTGCAGACCAAATAGCCACGACCGTCGCTAGAGTCACAAATCCTTCAGAGTAAGGTTGGTCCCCGTGTTGACTTGTCCCCTGCTAATTGCTCGTTGCGTGGCCAGGACACCCATTTTCATATGCGCTTTCAAAGGTACAGTCTGACAAGCCATGCATTCGCTCTAGTTCTGAGTGGGTTGTCCAGATTGTAATCGTTTATTCCCCTCCCGCGACCGCCTCATGCTCCATAGAAAACGGGACCATGATTCCGAAGACGACAAAGACATAATAACATGGAATGAATAGGCTCGCAGTGTGGTTTTTGGTTTTTGATAGAAACGTATCAATGGCTAAGACTCCATTATCAAGGCGTTCGCGGTGAGACGATTTGTTGGTCTTGATGTGTCTCTTTGGCCAGAAGGATATCTGTCTCCTCGTACAGACACAAATCTGAGTTCGCGCGAACCGATCTACATAAGCTGAAGTACTGACGGCTCAGGCACCAATTAAAGTTCAGAAGTCTGGCCTCGGTGCCGGGGCTCCTGCACTTCACATCTTTTCGTCCTTCCTTGGTATATCTCTTACCGTTTTGAATGACATGCTCCTCCCAACCGCCGAATACGGTGACGAACTTTCCACTTTGGGAGAGAGGTCCATTTCTGAAAAATTGGCTTCGCCCACGTATATAAGGTCTCATCGCCGGTCGCGCTCATCGACCTCTCTTTCTTTCCTTCCCTCATCGTGCCTCTCCTTCCTGCCTCCATCTCGTCTTGCTTCAGCCAGTTGCATTCGACTCCTTCCCTCCATCAGTTCTCCTTATATCTATTTCCTCCGGCTCCTCCAGTGACACTCGGCCCTTCACTCGCATCGTTGATCAGTTGTTTCGTCATATCGCATACATCCAGATAAAAAATAGTCAGTCATCAAATCTCTATATATCTGCTCGCCATCTCAATTGACCTTCGCGTGTAGGCAATGGTTTCTAGTGCTGCAAACTCCAACACTTCTGCGAGTCCTGTCGTACTCAGGTCTTCTGCCCCCGTCGATGACGCTGTCCGTCATGCCATGGTCCGCTCTCTCGCTTATCACAACGATGCGTTCCTCCACTCGGCCTTGTCTGTGTCGCACAAAATGCAAGCATCTCCCGGTTTCTTCCCTGCCGACCGTCTTCCTGCTGCTTCTAGCCTTGGCGACCTTGATCGCGCTCCACTCGAAGTGTTCAACATTATTATGCGAAAGCTCGATCTGCAGTCCATGTTTGCACTTCGCCAGGTCAATCGCCGTGCTCGTAATACGACGGAGACCTGTTTCCCCTATCAGCAGATTCTTCAGCATGCAGCAATCGTTGTGCTTGCCCTGATCAAAACCGAGTCTTTGCCCCATTTCTCTGTCGAAGATATCTACAGAGTACTATGCACGAGCACCTGCGGTGTATGTGGTCAACGCTTGGGTGCCTTCCTCTGGATTCCGGACTGCATACGCTGTTGCCTTGTTTGCTTGAGGGGGGCGCCGAGGCTTCAGCCCATCACAGCGTATGATGCTCTAGGTGCCTTTGGTATCAAGAAGAAGGATCTTGCGGACTTGCCTGTGTTTAGATCAGTAGCCGGGCGTTATGGTCTGAAGGGCACCTCTTGCTCGGGCCGGAAGGTCTTGTACAGCAAAAGCCGTCTTAATCAGGTAGCAATTGCAGTTCATGGAAGCGAAGACGCCTTCGAAAACTACCTTCTGACATCACCTGGCCCGCTGTCTTACATGGAGCGCTCGATCAAGCGTATGCTAAAGCTGCCTTTCGACACATTCCGCCCTCAAGGATCTGATTACACTTACGACGATACGTTCCGCTTTATGGCTGCGACCCTCATCCCATTCCTTGACAAGGATTCTCAGCAAGTCCGCAACGATGTCTACTTAGCCTGCCACGGCTGCGACGAAGTCTACTCGCTCACGCCTTCGTCTTCTGTTCGTTTGGCTTTTGAAGCCCTTCCTTACTGCATGTACACGCCCGACGCGTTTCTGGAGCACTTTTCTCAGTGCAGGCGTTCTCAAATTTCGTGGACCAGGATTTGCTCGTCAGGAGGGGAACGCATGCAGGTCGAGTGGCTAAACGAACATGGTTCAGAGGGAGATGTCATTCACTGCTTCGACATGTCTAAATCGGTGCGCCTGGCTTGGAGACAACATGTGGACAGAGTCGACAAGGCGGACAGAAGAGGAGGATTTTGATGATTCAGAGTCGCTGTGTCATATCCCGTACATGTCGAGGCTCAGGACAGGACACTTGATACGCTAGGTGTAGAACTGCAGATCTCGTCTCGCACAGATTGACCCCTTCAGGGGATGTTATATTACTACTCGGAATGCCCCAAAATTGATCAGAAATTGCATTCTACAAAACCGTCCTCGCTCGATGCCCCGGTGTGAGTCAGACAAGCTGTGCAAATGAACTTGAATGAGATGACCAAACCGTATGGATTGAACGGTGCACGTACCGCAGAAGTCGTCGTCCTTGTCGTAGATGACGCGGTCTGCGCCGGGACTACCGCCCGTGTAGACACCGCTGCGTTCGATCGGGTACTCGAAGAACTCGCCTTTGCACGATGGGAAAGAGAAGCCCTGGGAGCACGGATATCAGTCAATAAGCGAGATAATTGGGGATGGGGTTTACCTCGTAATCGTGGTATTGGTGAGGGTAGTCGCTGGAAAAATGCAAGGTTACTAGAAGCCGCCAGGATAGTCATTCATGCGGCATCTATTCGACGCACCCTCCACCCTTCCCTTCAGCCCGGTCAATCGCGTCGGCAATGTTGCTCGAAGAGTAACTCCTCCCTAAACAACCAACGCATCAGCATCACTCTCCAACCCAACGACGTGCAGGCTGCCCACTTACCAGCGCAGGAGCATCCGCCGGACCGGCGGCTGCTCAGGCTAGCAGCGTGCGCGCCGACGAAGACGGCCACGAGCGAGAGGACAGCGAAGAACTTCATAGCGATGCAAGCACGCGAGGATGTGCGGCGAGGCCTGGGGACATCTACGAGCACATACCTGCGCTTTTATACGCGTCGCTGCCGTGGTCTCGACGCCCTGAATGCATGGGCAAATGAAAGGGGATGCAGGATATCGATATGCCTTCCCATGCATGTGCGTCGCGACGCTAGTTGACTTGGTCCCTATGGAGGGACATATGCCGCGAGTGCTGTTCCGTATGGGAATGGAGCCCTCGTGCTCCCGGCGACAACGCATGCTTGCTGCCGCGCCGAGCATGCTGATAACGAACGTGTCGTGCCTGTGCTCGAGCATGCAGATGGACAACGGCATATCTTTACGGATATGCGTGCCATATGGTCCCGGAGCCATGACGGGGCGGGCGTCGTTTCGGCAGAAGCGCATAAGCATATGGTCGCCCGTCAAGTCGCTAGCAAATACGGTGATCGCTGGAAAGAGACATCTGGAGAAATATTTAGACCGTTCGAGGGAGATACGAGCGCTACAGAAAGAGAAGCACAAACATAGATGTTTAACAAATGCAGGGGTATGTGTAAGATACAGGAATGCGGGGGTCCGTGGTGGGCAGACGTGGTAAGTACGACGGTAATCCTTGTGAGAGGAGGTCTGTGAGATGTGTTCAAGAAAACAATCCAATGATTCACACCGAGCTCCAAGAAAACAAACAAGGAAAGAAAGCAGCGACAACGTGTGTAAATTGAAAGAAGAAACATCGACACCGCGAGGGTTCTGACGCACCGAAGACCGCGCACGGTCACCTTCTCTTGCTCAACTTGCGCATATGCGATAGGTCCTCCCGCGCGGGGTTCATCGCCACGACTTTACGCACGTTGATGTTGGCGTCAGGCGCCCAGTTCACCTGCACTTCCCGTGGATGCCGTACTTCCCGCATATCTCGACCCCGAGGCGGCTCCTGCATGGACTGGTGTCGCGGTCCAGGCTCCCGAACAGAGACGGACTTGTGCCGCGGCTTTCCTGAACCGAACAGGAAGGACAGCACACCGCCGCCGCCGCTCTGGCTCGGCGGTGCCGCGGGTGCGCTGTGCTTGCGCAGCAGATTGCGCGCACCGTCTTCACGGATCGGGATCTGGCTCGCTTTCGGACGCTGCGCTTCTGTTGGGGGAGTGACGATCATGATGTGCCGCGCGTTCTGTGCGGGATGTGCATGCCCGTTAGGTGGAGCAGTGTTAGGAGGCGGCGATGCAAGAGGGGTGGGCATGACGAGCGTTTGGGGTATGTGGCTCGGCGCGAGGCCGCTTTGCGTCGAAGACGATGTGACTGAGGGAGGCGGCAGATGGATGTCTGGAGGCGGGCCTTGTGGGCGCGGGGCATTCAATGCGGAAAGCGTTTCCGACGGAGGAGGATATAGGCGACGTGCGGAGGGTTCGGCAGAAGGAGCGCGTGGGGGACGATGATCGCGTATAGGCTGTGGGGCAGACGGTGCGCGTTGTCGGCTAGCGTGGGGAGGACCATGGTGAAGAAGTGGACGCTGGCCATTGCGAGGATCGAAATGTACGTTTGGAGTGGGTATTTGAGGAGTGGGCATCTGAGCATATGGTGGCATGTTAGGATCATGATTTCTAATGATGTTACCGGGTGGAGGCACAGGTACGCCGTATGGACCGGGAGCCGGGGCGGGTGGCATCGGGACTGGGGGAGCCGGGCCGCTTACACCAAAGTAACCGTCACGTCGGGCAAGGTGATGATGTTCCTCTGGTGTCGGCGGTGGCACGCGATAGGATCGACTGGGAGGAAGAGGTGGAGGTTGGTGAGATGGCGCGGTAGGCATGCTCGTGTGGCGATGCAATGCCTGACGTGGGTCCGACGTCTGTAAATACGCATTCACACGAGCATACAGATCTGCAGCTTCACGATCCATCATGGGGGCTTGGTTGGCAGGATACGTAGGACATGTATTCGGGGCGCGCGCCAGGGGGAATTGCGGGGGTGGCTGTGGCGGCGGGGGCGCGGACTGATATATGGAGGGAGGGAGGATTTGACCGGGTTTCAAGTTGAGCGACATCGGATTTGCATTAGACGTAGCACTATGCTAATGACGCAGAACGTTAAGAATGCAGTACGCTGCAATGAAGACTGTAAACGCGCCTTGCGTCGTCCAGGAGGTGGGTCGTTCGGAATGGTGCGTGAATTTCTTCTACCTCTCATCTCAACATTAAGTCCATGAGGATCGTGTCCAAGTGCAGCGAGAATGGCTTGATAAGGCCCATCGTGGTGGTACAACATGCCGAGAGGATCCGTCTCGTCGAGTTCATCTATTCGATCGAGGTCGACGGGAGGTGGTCGGCTGGAAGTCCTTCGCTGCTTTGCCTTGGGACGCTGTGGCGGAGGGTCTGAAGAAGGTGGGTCGACTGGGAGGGAATGCTCATCCCAGGCTAGGACGACGGGTGGTGTTTTCTTGTCAATCAAAAGCTTGGAAGCTGACGGGCCAGACTCAACGGAGCCACCGACAACGGCATCATAGCTAGGTGGCGGTTTCCGATAATGAGAATCACGCTTCGATGCAGCGCGAGATAGATCGTCAGGTGAATCCTGCTTGGTTTCAGATTGCTGCGATCCATGCGAGACAGATGAGCCTGATGATGATGACGTTCCTGTCACTGAGGGTGGCCACGTTACCGAAAAGTGTGTTGTAGATAGAGCCAAAAGATCAGACTCTACAGATAGTGGAGGCCGGGAAACGTTGGCCGTGTCGACATAGCCAGACATCATGCTGGCCTCCTTAGACGAGCCTGTCGGCGAAATGGGTGTATCTGGGTGTATCCTAGGAAATGGAAGTTGTGAGGAATTCCCAGGAGGGGCAGACGAGCGTCGTCGACCAAGGTGATGAGGATTGAGATGAGGGTCGACGGAAAACGCGGGATCTGCCAAGAAAGACTGTCGAGGCAAAGGCGGATCCTGTGTTGGACGATGGGAAGGCAGTTCCGCAGTGCCCATGGCGGGGCTGTCTATATACGGGTCGAAGAACGAATCTACCGAAGGACGCCAAACCTGGAAGCCCGACTGGAATGCAGTCGGAGTCGGTCCGGATGGCAAGCTTCCTTCGTCATGATGAGCGTCTGGCGCCGCCGACCGGAGTCCCAATGAGGCTGGTTGCTGCGAACGCAGCATCCTTCATCCACGAACGCCGACTTCCGTGAAAACAAGCGACGGGCAGGTCAGCGCCCGACAGACGTGCCTCGACTGCAGATATCAGGTTGCTTGGAAGTTGTGCTGCTGATAAATATACCAACAAGAAGGAGAGGTGGGGAGGAGGTCAGTGTGGACTGGAAGAGAGCCATAAGAGCGTCTGAGGCGCTATGGACGGACGCCTGCCGTCAAGCATGCACAGTTCCGGCATTCCCGCACTCAGCAGCTACTCTCCCCAAAATGGAAAAAACATTTATTGGTCCCGCGTCACGTGCATGAGCGCCCACGTGGACGCCAACCGCGCTTTTCGCTCAACGCGTCCTTTTCTCGCCAGCATTCTCATCTTTCGTCGCGTCCTGTTCGCGTCTGCTGCCTGCTATATCCCATGGCCACCGATATCACGACTCTCAGAGCAGAGCTCAAGTCATTTGAGCGCGACTTCAAGAGCCGGAATGGTCACGATCCGTCCATTGACGACATCAGGAAAGCCGGCTTGGGTGCGTCGTCGAGGCTCATAATACCAGATGTATCTGAGGCTTACCTTCCTCAAATACACAGCTGACAGGTACAAGCTATACAAGAAGCTTCAGAAAGAGGAAAAGTCGAGATCGATACTTGCTCAGCCCTCTGCGTCGACCTCCAGATCCGGAGCTCGACCATCCACGCCTCCTAGTTCACGCCCTCGTACACATGAGGCACCCTCTTCCATCGTCCCAAAGTCTCGCGCCGTCAAGACAGAGACCATCGCGAGCTCGAACCCCTTTTCTCCTGTGAAGAACAAAGGCAAACAAAAACAGGTGGCTCGCGGAAATGATAAAGCTCCACTTCCCAATCCCTTCGCTACACCTGTCAAAGGCAAAGGCAATACGAAGCACCGCCCCTCATCTCGTCCCCTATCTCCTGATCCGTTTCCTCCTATCGAGAATCCGCAGTTCCTCGCTCCTTCACAACAAGAGGCAGGTCCGAGCAATCCCGTATCGAGAGCTCGCAAGCGCCTCCGCGGAGAACCCGTCTCACCGTCGCCCGTGAAGGAGAAAAAGCAGCGCGTTGCTTCCCATGCCACTCTTCCCTTCCCTAATCTCAGCAGCCTCACCGCTCCCGATAGCGATGACGACGATCACACGGGTGCGGCACATGCGAATTCGTCATTCATAGCGGATTCTCCTGTCAAAGCTCCTCCCAAGGGCGGGGCCTATAAGGTCCTTTTCGAAGAGGACGCGTCAGCTCAATCTAATGTTCAGGTGATACCGCGACCCAACTTTGGACGATCGAAGTTGAGCCGTGGCAGCAACGGACCATTTAAATCCAGTGCGAAACGTGCAAGGAGCGCGTCCATATCTTCGGATGATATGACTGCGGTCGATAATCATAATGGATCGGGCACTGGCGCCTTGGAGAATGGGAAACCCGCGATCCGAAAGCGGGCTCACGTCAATGGCTTCTCGTTCGGAAAGAACAACCTTTTTGATACCACGGAAGAGGAACTGTCGCAGGCTGCACAGACTGCACCCCCGGGACCGAACGGACATAGTCGTGGTCTCAATGCTGTCAACANTGTAGGGAAACGATCTCTGNCTGCCGACGCAGAACNTGTAACGGCCCTGCCCCTCCTTCCACCGTCACCTCCGCCAGCGGGTACGAGCTCCACCAAGAAGTGGAAAGGCAAGGGCAAGTTCACCAGNCGCAAGAAGCCCAAGCTTNCNNCAGNACTGGANGACGAGGACGANGAGAGNTNAGCAGNNNNGAAGAGACACAGGTGAAGGTCCGCGAATGGAGCTGGCAGCGACATGGGCGAGGCGGGGGCAGTGGTGCACNAGACCTAGGATCCGACGATNACGGTCTGGCTCTGAGCGCNGATCCTCGATCNCATAAGNTNTCCAGTCCCGGTCCTGCAAGCGACGATGCCCCCGGTGCNTTCGACGTCAATTTACCGGAGAANCTGCAGCGCATNTTGGCGCTCTCACCATCCAAAGNCCNTGACCCCAANGANGAGGAACTNGTGCATGGTCTNCTATACGGTCATCGTGCAGGCCATTATGACGCTGAGAAGGGCGGGGANATCTGGGATGTGGGAGAGATCGGAGATGGGACGGAGNGGGAGGAAGATTGGGAGGGCGAACCTNTGCCNTGGGAGGCAGGCGAACTCTNAGTGCNCAATGTATGTCTATCACATTTGTTCCCATANCGTCCTGCAACGTCGTTGTTTTCATCTCGGCGTATNCAATCCTAATGCGCTGNGNGTGNTNTGCAGCGTGTTATGTTCCACGTGNAACACGTGGTGGCCGTTTCCTCCCTTCCCCCGCACCCTAACCGCTACNTTTCTCCTCAGACTGATAAAACANCCTTGGCCCGAGCGTGTCGGCCTCGCATTCACGTCACCCGCCCTCGGCGTTGNTTATCCTACATGGAAAGATACTGATTGCAGTCTATGCCTCACAGCCATAAATACTCTCGTCGTCGCGTCGTTTGCACGTTTCGATCATACGNCCATCTAGAAGCGTAATCGTTCACCTAGTTCTTCCNTGCTCTCCCAGGCAAGTGATAAGCACGCGTTCTGTCCACTCAGTTCGCNTGCCAGCGCCAGCATAACTCCAGTGCAATGTCCACCACATGTCCGCATACACCCCCAGCCCTCTCCAACGTGGTGGGACCACAGTTGAGTAGTTATACTGCNCTCACAGCAAAGNATGTCTCTATCGTCNTCTTGGACAGACCGCATCCTTNCCTCTGTAACTATTGGCCGNCGCCCATCGCGCTCGCNNCATCGNCAGTCGTCAAAGGCCTCGTCCTACGTATCGTATTCCGTNTATCNTCAAGCCATGGGCCTCAGTATCTTCACCGATTCCGATGCGACTCGTAAGATGCTCGAGTATGTCCTCGANTCCCCTGGCGGAANGAGGTCGCTCTCGAGAGTCGCAAGGACGTGCAAGGCGTTCTGTGCGCCGGCGTTGGATTTGCTCTGGCGGGAGCTNGATTCCTTGNTGCCGTTAATTTCGCTCTTCCCCAACCATTTNTTCAANAGGTCCAGGCGACCCGGGTTGGGCNTGGTAAGTTGTCTCGATCGAATGGCTTTGAGATTACAGCTCATNAAATTTCTGNTAGGCCATTATGCCNCTCGAAGAGGACTGGGNCAGGATCCTTGTTTANGGCCAACGCGTACACNGCCTCACCTACGACGAGAGCTCGAAGAGCNTCTCCCCGAGCATCTTCCCCATNATCGAGGAATACCGCCCNAGGACNTACATCCTCCCGAACCTGACCACGCTCGTCTGGCGCGCCGAATCCCCTGCCGGGCTCGACCGCAGCCAGCTCTTCCTGAGCCCGGATCTACAGAGCCTCGTGTTGGAGATCGGCACGCGCTTCCCCCAATTGAGCACCTTCTTCACCGACCTGTCCCTCCATACGCGCCTCACCTCCCTCGCCGTCACATCCCCAACGAGCCTTCCGGACAACTTCACGTTCTTGATCCATCCGCAGGA
>SFCI01000700.1:5735-16342 GCA_004681135.1 Hericium alpestre | reverse complement strand
GTGTGTAGCCGAGGGCTTAGTCAGCATAGCCCATGTCTGTAGCATGTCCTCGTAGCCAGCACATCAGCATTCATCTGCATTCCTGCGGGGCATAGCTAGAGTCCCCTGGGCCCACTCCAACGGATAGCCCTGGCAGTGGGACTGGAATGGTAGGGCGATCGTTAGGGATGGACTCTAGTTTGTCAATTGCGCGTCAGGTACGTTAGCCTAGGTCGATTGATTCGACTTGTATGAGCTTGTATGGCTCTGACTAAATTTGTACTGACTAAATTTGTATCGTCCTATAGGCCATGACCGGCGGAGGAGGATGCTTGCAACGCGCAACCGATACGACATGGAGTTCCTGGAACCACGATTTATGGTGATGCGCAAGTACGCTCAAGGTATAGAGTCATTGAACATCGTCAAATATGTACGCCTAATATCTTCACTCTTAGATACTTAAGTGTGTCTGGACGCACGTTGTGTGACCAGCTCTTCCCCGGAATTCGTTCACCCTAACGCTGAATCTCTGTAGCACCCATCACCGGCCTCTGCTTCAGTTCGAGAGTGATTCATGCCCTCTATCCGACTCTATATCAATCTCTGTGCTGCGTGATTCATGCTCAGATCCGTCCGGGTCTCGTCTTCTCTGAATCACTGTCAATGGACTTCGACACAACTTGGACCCCTTGAAAACTTACTTTTGCAGATAATGCTCTTCGTCGCCATCTCTCGGTCTGAAACGCTCCGGCTCGAAGTATTCTGGTGGGCAATACTGGGCAGATGAGATGTCCACGGCAACGAAGGGGCCTGCTTCCGGCTGATCCTTGGATATAGTGACTTCCAAAAGAGCAAACTTGGGCTTGCCGTCAACGTGCAGCCAGAATCTACGCTCGTCCTCGTCATATGGCTCCAGAAGCGCTGAAATATCGCGGCGCCTTCCTTCGATATCTCTGTCAGGGTTCTCTCGGAAGCCATCCTCCTCATGATACAGGCTGAGGTCTAAAAGTTCTGGGAGGCCCTTGATATCGTCTTCATCCTGAGGCTCCCAGTCCAGAAGCTTGTCCAATTCGTTGGGTAGGACGGCAGAAAAGCGACGACTTTCGCAATCATCATCCTCATAAGTCCAGGCATAGAGCTTAACTGTATCTGAGTCGCTGTTGACGTCTCATATGTTAAGACGATATATAGAGTACAGAACACGACACACATAACAGCCTCTGCATCTTCACTGTCAGCTGCACTGGCGCTCGCCACTGACTTTGCTCTATCGTCACCGGAATGTTCATCGTCGTCAGAGCGCTCGTCGCCATCAGAGTGCTTATCATCGTCGGAACGCTCGTCGTCATCAGAATCCTCGTCATCCTCAACGTCGGAATCCTCGTCTTCAGCGAAATCACGATTGGATACGGGAGGAATATGAGCCTTTAAAAGCCTCTGCGCCATTCTCGCGACCTTGATCTCATGCTCGACCCGAACCGCAGTCACCCATCTATATCCCTGTCTGGACCAAGGGGGTCCCGGGATGTTATTCCGGCACCGGGGGTTGGTTAGTTAGTTGAACTGTACATAGGCTTATCGAGAAAATGCACATCAATTATAAACCTTAGGTTAGGGTCACAAATGCCATATTGGGTAGTGCCTAAGACACTCATGTTGCGACGACAAGTCTGAGATGGCAACAGAAAATAGCAACAAACTCCAGGTGAATTCATTTGCATTGTCAAGAGAACCAAGCTGATATTATCTGGTTCTAATTGATACCACAGATGGAGCTAGTTGTCGACAACGATGGATCTGTACTATGTCCGGACTGTCAGATGAAGGTCGCAGTTGGTGCTGGAGGAATCAACAATTTTCGGGAACGTCACCTGCAAAGCAAGAAGTGTGTTAGCAACCAGAAGAAGCGGAAGAAGATTGAGGATGCGAGCCGTGGTACCCAAACCATCACATCTTGGTTCTCGAAGAAGACAGCCTCGACGTCTGTCCCTTCAACTGTATCAGCACCGCGGCTTATTGTATCGCACGTGGACACGCAACATCACCCATCCTCAAGTCACCAGGAGGGCAGTTCAGCATCTCTGGGCTACAGAAATGGTAGAGAGCTGCTCGAGAAACTGAAGACCACAATCTCGCACGTCTCTCCCTTGCTATCAGAAGCAGTCGAAGGCGATCTCATCACTGCATTCTGCGGAGACCCACCTACACTTCCGAAGGATGATGCATGGGAACTTCTAGATCCGATGCTCAATCGGCTGGTTGGTTATGGGACGTCAGTTGAGGAGGCAGCTGATCGGTTACGCTCTGGTAGTCATGGATTGGGAGGGCTTTATCGCTTTCTGGAGCACTTTATCATCCAGAATGGAATTGAGGGAGCACTGTTGGAAGGAAAGATAAATGTCCTGCTGTCAGCGATCACATTAATGTGAGTCTCTAGTCTGCTCTAGTTAATGCAATCCACTTACATCGGAATCAGTTCTGCTCACAATACCGGTGATGCAAACAAGCAATCAGCTGCGCCAAATGAACATGAAGATCAACGTACCATCGACTTGGATGATGACATGCATCTCCATGCAGTCGAAGAAAGTCCAGACGACGAGATTGTGATCGTCAAGACTGTGCCGGCGCCGAAGAACCTGAAATGCAAAGGACATCACCTCGCCATTCCACCCAGACAGACAACGGCGGCCAGTTATCCGTTTATGTTGCATGATACCAGAGGCTTACCTTGGGACTTTGAATGGCGTAACGGGACGATGACACTTTGGGCGCGCTCTTGCTCTGGACGAGCTGTCGCCCATGGGCGATGCTCTGCCTGCGCAAGTCTCGACAACCTTCCAGCTTTTGAGGGTGTTCTTCAGCGTATATCAGATGGAGTTCATGAGAACGCACCATTTGCATATCATGGGATTGGTGGTCTTGTCACTCTTCTGTGCCGGAAGAATGCTGTTATCGACCACCTCCGCCTACATCGCCTCAATGATGCTAGAAGGCTCGTGGGCCGTAATACAGCTCTGGAACAGCATAAGCAAATGCTCCTTGCACTGGCTAGCGAGAAGATTCCTCGAATTGACTGTGTTCTTCGTGCAGGCTTCAATCAAAACCTAGGCCTTCAAAGCATGTTAGAGCTCGTAAAAAGAGCCGCTGAAGGATCTTACCATCCCAAAGGATTCGATGAAAAGGAACGTCTACAAGCCTTGCTTCTCCTCAGACTTGGAGGCAGTCGAGTCGCAAATATTGCTCACCACATGTTTCATACACCTGCTGCTTCAACTGTCCGCCAGCAGCCCACCATTCCACTACTTCTTCCATCTCCTGGAGTCCCCGCTGTACGGGAGATCGAACAAAACATCGAGGCATGCTTCGACGCTCTTCAAAATACCGACGTTATGAAGCTCGCGATAATTTTCCATGGCGTCATGATGTTTGATGAGATCGCGGCTGAGCGCCGACCAAGATGGGATGACAAGAACAATAAGTTCCTAGGAGTTTGTCGCGAGCATGGATTCAAAACGAGTCTCGTATTCGAGACGAAGGATGACTTGGAAGTGCTGTGCGATGACTTGAAGCATGGGAAGGTTCATCTAGCATCAGAGGTTTGCCACGTCAACTGCCTCATTGCCATGCCTTCTATTCACACGATTTTTTTAATAGGCAACTGTCGGCGCCCTTGGGCTCTTAACGTCCTCGCCTCGATTATATAGTGCACGTCCTGTCTTGATTTCGGGCACTTGCAAGCAAGAGCGAGCACAGCCGCACGCAGGCCTGATACAATCGACAATTGACGCAGCTAATAACAAGAGATCTATAACACGAACGCGCATAGTCTCTTTGGCATCAGACGGTGAAGCCAGACGAGGTAAAGCACTTGTGCAGCTTACATTCAAGCAGGAACTCTCCCCATCATCTGCCATCTACGACATGCTCATTCCGCTCACGCTCATGGATCTGCATGTTGGCGACGACGATATCACACCCGACAAGGACTACAAGCACGTCTTCAAACGACTCAGAAATGCCTTACTCCGTGAGAAAGGTATCCTTGTCAATGGTATTTGGATCACCCCTGCCATCATCCAGGCTCATCTACGGGATGCTGGACATACAAATAGCCACATACACTCGGTCTTCAATCCTGAAGACAAGCAAGATGTCACGTTGGCCTATAATCTGTTGCGAGACATATGGACCCTGCCGCCAGAGCCAATAGACCATCGCGCGGGATTTCTGGCAGCGCGGAAGTCACTAAAGGTCTTTGGAACACTCTGCTATTGTCTGGTATACCCATACATATGCGTTGATATGCCTTTGTCGGAGCAACTCGAGCATCTCAGCGCTGCTGCGCATCTCACGCTAGTGCTTTACGCTTGTAACGGTGCTCGCGCCCAGTTCATCCCGACATCTCTCTATATTGATATCATGATCATGATCAAGAACGTATACTTCTGTGTTGCCAAGACCAAAGCTGACCTGCCCAATGACCAGTTCTTCATTGTTCTCCTCGGCACAGACCGTCTTGAGACACTATTTGGCATTCTTCGGACCATGGTCGGCAATGATGCCAACCTTGATATTCTGCAGCTGGCTCTTCGTCTCACGGGGACTACAGATGTTGCGAATATTCTCGCGAGGCACCCAGAATGGGACAAGGGACCACGCCGCTTACATCTTCCCATTGTTGCGAGAGATCCAGCAGTACTCCCTGATGCAGCAGACCATATCAATCCTGGCCTTTGGAAAGCAGATACCTTCGTTAAGAATGTCTCTCTTGCGAGCTGCTGGAAGAACGGACGTCGCTCTGTCGAAGATCAGCAGCCATTTAGTATCGAAATTCTCGCGCAAATCGAATCCGCAACCCATCCATCGGTTTTTGCACCCTGCGGTGCTTTCCTCTTTGACCTCCCTTTTTCTGAGGACGATCTCGAAGACCATGATACGCAAGATGTTCTCAAGGATGCAATGAGCCCGAATGGGGAAGATTCCATGGAAGGCATCTGAGAATTGGAGGATGCCGCAGCGTCAGTTGACTGGGACGGCATCCACGACACGTCGTCGTTTGCAAGAGCTATCGATCTTGACGGAAATGGTACTATGGTCAATAAAGCTCGGGCCCTATCCAGCAGGTTCAAGTACAAGAAGACATCGAGCTCAACAGATCGGCTACGCCGTGTGCAACAGGAAGGTCGATACAAGTCTAATACGTCTTCGAGTCCATTTATCATCGACGGGACGCCCGAACATGACGCACATGGACCATCACTCCTAATCCACGACCCCATTGCGACCTTACTCTCCTGCGACAACAAACTCTTTCTATGCATTGGCGAGATAAATGGGATTTCCATTGACTCGAAAGCCATCGAGGAAGTTTCCATTGAGCTTCTCTCAGAGAAGACGGTATGGATCTCATATCAAGTATATAGGTTGACAGCAGCAAACGAAGAAGACGATCCGTCATTAGCAAACGATTGGCGTTCATCCACTACACCGCTTTCACTCACGTTCAAGGTTCCGGGGATACTGATCCTTCCTGTCAATCCACCAGTATCATGTCACATTCCTGGCCAACCACGTCTGCTCTTCGAGAGCAAAGTACTGATGGCAATGGCATCTAGCCTCCATGACCGGCTCACTCTCAACCATCTCAAAATGATTCCGTGCACTAAGGTCACAGCCGAGTTCCCGTACCGTGAGCCGTCAGGTTTGTAGCTTCCTCCTATCTTCAATTGTATTGATTCTTACAACGGAGGCATTCTGACAGGAAAGGCATGCTTTGTCACAGAAAGGAATGACGACGTGCATGATATCACCCCTAATACATGCCCAAGTTGCCTGACACCCACCGCATTTGATTCCGGTCAACGAGCGCTTCAGCACATAGGTAGCCATATCCTACACGATCCCTCCGTCGACCGCACGTCAGAGCCATGTGGTTTGTGTCTCCGCCCATTCTCGTTGTGTCAAATATTCCTCCAACAAGCAAGGGGACGGGGTGGGAATTTGTCTATCAACCAGAACAAGAGTACATGTCAAAACCCACTCAAATTTTCGTACGGAGTTGCCTCGATGTCAAAGCAATCTTCGCCATGTTCCAATGTGCCAATTCGTTGTCCGCTTTGTGCCCAGGCAGACCCAGCGGTATGGAGATATAACTTGAAGGCACATTTCCGACGGTTGCATGGATCTGTCTCCGTCAAACCTTACGAGCATTTGTGGACCTTGACAAAGTACGAAAAGCTCGAGATGAGTCAAACCTGGAAGGATCGCTTCAAGCAGACGCAGAAGCGCGGCTCAAAAAAGACGGGCACGCATCTAGTCGTATCCGAGGCGCACAGCTCGCGCCTCGTTCTCAGGTCTGTGATTCTGAGTTTTTTTGACAGTGAGCAGGGCTTAATGCAATGACAGCCCGCAGGACCCAGATGGCACAGCGGGCGACGAGTACGAAAACACGGTCGGATCTGACCAAACGGACGAGGATAGTGATTACAATGAAGGAAGTGGATATCAAAACTCAGAAGCACCGCACTATGATGAAGAGGAAGAGGAGAGCGCAGAGGACGAGATGACCAGCATATCAAATGAGACATTGCCGAAGACGGGGACTTTGACGGTGGACCAGGCTGACAATCAGCAGAGCGCCCATGACGAGCAACCTGCACGAACAAGCCTTGAGGCTCTGGACATCGTCAGGATGACAAGAGCTATTCATGAAGTCTCTGCAGACGTACCAGGTTTACCGGATCCTCAGGACTCTCTGCCAACTCACGACGCAGCTAACCCCGACCAGCGTGGCGATGGCGCATCGAGTACATCTGGCATGCCTCCCTTCAATGGAAGCTTGCCCATCCCGGGTGAGCGTCCGAAGCGAAAAAGGAAAGGGAGAGGGATCGAGGATATCTCGTTGTGCTTGTGTGGTGAACGCGCATCGGCTGGAGGCGAGGATGTCGTACAATGCAAGCAGCTAGGGTGTGAAACTCAATGGGTGGGGCTGAATTTTCATGATAACTTGAGGAGGACTCACCAAGTCAATAGTACCACCTGCAGTGCATCGGAATTGAGCTCGTTCCGCGACGAGGTTGGGTCTGTGCAGCATGCTCGGAGAGCCGGAAAAGACGAAGGCAGTAGGCTTTCAACCGTCGAGTGCGGGGTTGGTGCGGGGTACAGTATCTTATCTTATCTATATTTCCTTATATGGAAATGTGCCTGATTACATACTTAGTTAGTTGACCCTGTATGCCCTTGTCGAAAAAATCTACCATATGTTTTGTGCTAACATCCCGAGACCCCCTTGGTCTGGACACAACATTATTTCGGTATTCACAGAAGGAATAGGTAGGAGGACGCACTTTTGCAATCGGTGGTGTGATGCAGTAGCGTCGCGTAATAATTGGGAGTTCCTGGAGTATGAAACACTCTCGATGGACACCGTGATAAACGAGCCTTTCTTTGGCTTCCTGTTCACGATAGTGAATTCCATCAGCCTATCCGAAATCCCGCCGTCCATGGAGATCCTAAAGTCGTATTCCGCTTGACCCCATGGCTTGAGGAGCGCTACTAGACCGCGACTTCTTCCCTCGACGTCCCCGTTGAGGCTGTGATGTCCAGGAAAACCGAGGGATAACAAGGCTGGGATTCCTTTCTTGTCCTTTCGACTCTTTGGTTTCCAGGTCTTGAGCTTTTGCAAGTCGTCAGGCAGTGCAGCTGCGAAGCTCAGTATCTTTTCAGGCTCCGCACCAGGTTCGTCGAAGGACCAGACATATAATTTGACTGATCCGGGTTCGCTGATAAATGTCGTTGAGGGTGCTCGAGTTGAGGAACGAAACGAGAAAGAAACGTACGATAAAAATTTAGCGTCTTTACCTCCACCTCTCTTCGCTTTCTTGCTGATAGGCTCTGCAGATGTCACAGCAGATCCTCGAGTACGCTGCACAGCCCATCAGATGAGCAAGTATGGCACGATGAACGGCCTGGGACCATACCTTTCTCGACATGGGCTCGAAGTTCAGCGACAACGATTTGGAGATTGCAGTAGGCTGTCGGAGGACAAAGTGAGCAATATAGGGGTGTATCAACTCTCACTAGAAGGTTCCAGTGTCACGTCCAAGTCAGCGAAATATCGTGACTCGTGGCAATGGGCGCATGTTAAAGAACGAATCGGCTCCGAGGCTGCGCATGCGTGGTTACTGTACGACCTTTACGCTGATGTAGGTCTTCAGAGTGCCAGCATGCCCCAAGCACTTACTATCAGGCTCTAATCAGGCATTCAGTTGATGACACAGACTAAGACATATCAACGTCAACGTGCGGGAGTGGAACAATATGTAGAACCATCGGGAAGGAACGTTGGGTTCGTAGCCGCGTCCGATGGCATGAGCGCTTAAATGTCTACCAGCTCACAGCCGAGGCGTGTTGCTTTTCTCCTTCTACTGCTTCCTCGACAACATGACATTGGCGGTACGTATATCATCAAGTACCCCCAAATTCTTTGGTGCATTCTTATCCTGCTCCTCTGCATCAGTAACAATGTTTTTTCAGGCTATTGAATGTTCCTACGGTAGATCGGATACAGTGATCGCGGAGGCAAATGTGCTAGTTACACTGAACAGGTTCAAAATTAAGGTTAGATGCACTTGTATCACCATGTCACAATAATGAAACTTGCAGACATGCCACAACCGTGATTCACCTCAAAAATCCTCATCATCAAGGTCATCACCATCGACCTCCAGTCCCAGTGCATGATTTCTGTCGAGTCTTTGCGACAGACGCAATATCTTTGGATTGTCTTCAACGCGCGTGCTGACAATGTATCGGTAGCCTTGTCTGCAAGGACCGATTGTCAATCAGAGACTGACACATTTCCTAGATGACAGGGCTCACTGATACAGCGGGTGCGGCTTTCCTGGCCACGGATGAAAGTTATCCACCTGGTTATGCATTGCAGTGATCAACTTGACCTCGACGAAAGGTCCAGTGATAGGCTTCGTCAAGGAAAGGGTGGCCTCTAGCAAGACGTGCTCAGGATCGCCTTCGTAGAACATGCAGAAGCTTATGCCACTGCCGTTGTCGGCGTTCACAAAGACATCGAACAGTTTGCTAATGTCTCGACTTCTATCTTTAACGTCACGTTGCAGGCTTTTATGATAAGGTAGCTCCGCCGCGATGAGGCCAGGGAGACCGGAATCATCGTCGCGGTTGTTGGGCTGCCAATTCTCAAAAGCTTTCAATTCATCCGCGTCGACGGCCGGCAAGTATCGATTGTCTTCGAACTCATCCGCATCGTATGTCCAGAGGTAAAGTTTAGCTGTCTCCTGTTTTCTGTATCGCCAATGGTGAGCGTTGTACTAATGTAAAGAGGAAATGCATCAGTACTCACGTCTGGCCATGGCCGACTTCGTTGGCAGTATTTGGCAGAGCGGGTTAGCAGCTTTTCCAAGTACAGCAACGATATCATTACCCTCACGTGTCACGGATTCTGTTTCCTCCACAGACTCCAGAAGAGTGCGTACTCCCCATAAATGGGCCTTGACAAATTTTAGAGCCATCCTCAGCATGGTGGGATCATGTTCAGCCCACACGGCAGTGACCCAATGGTAACCTTGCCTGCAGCGAGTTACTTTTCACGGCCCAGGTCAGTGTCTTCAAAGACTTACTTTTGCAAATCGTGATCTGAGTGAAAATTGGGCATAAAGCCGTCCATTTCTGTGTGGGTCGCAGTGCCTACATGAACGTCGACGAACTCTCCCACAGTCGGCTTCGTCCTCGCAAGTGTCACCTCCATGAGCGCGAAATCAGGTTCGCAGTCGAAATATAAACAAAATGCATATTCATTTTTGATCTGCACCTTGAAGTTGGTGACTGGTAGCGCATAGGGATTCAAACTCCGAAACCATCCACACCACATCCCCCTCAACGCTCGAGAAACATGGTCGGGGGTACTGTGAGCTTCCTCAGCACTGCCAAAATTCATCTAGTATCATGTTAAATCATAACAAATCGATTGGAGACATTTGTTTTCATCAAATCCGGAAAAGCGCGGCTCATTTTGAGTAGAACCCCCTGAGCGGGACGACTTTCAGACAGGTTCGTGCACTTTAGGGAAAATTTTGGCACTTTTAATCAAGACAAAGGATTGAGACCAATTTTACATGATTTATGGTAATGTTGTCCTAATTTTCCTATGTGCGGGAAGGTCCAATTTTCCCCCACCCAAAACAGCCCCGAACGGGCATAGGCGCCCACCAAGACGCGCGCAAACGCGCTTTACATAATCCAATTTCGACGCGTCGGGGTTCAACGAGGACGCGTCCGACCTCCGTTCTCCTCCATTTCGCTCTCTATCCCTGCGCTATGCTTTCGTGGCTTCATGCATGGGCTAACAAGCATGTAATACAAGCTCTGACTGGCCTTGCGAAGCCTGGTCAGGCTTCGTGGAGTGCCTAAGGAGGGCAGGCTCCTGGCACCAGTGCACCTTCTTCAGGGGCTTATGGTTGACCAGAAAAATGCTATCGGGCTCTGGAGAGGTCACCCAGCATCCCCAGACTGCCGAGCCTCCTGAAGACCTTGCAATTTCTGAAGGAGAGGAGTCTTTAGTGACTGATGAAGAGGCTTAGAGNAGATCT